>PVIU01009867.1:0-73513 GCA_004026605.1 Ondatra zibethicus | reverse complement strand
GAAGCTCAGACTAACCTAGCAGCCACACTGTCCTGGATTCAGTTCCCAGTCCTGGGAAGGAGAGAGAGTTTGAATATCTAACCTCCAACACTTGCAAATCCTCATTCAGGCATCAGTTAGTTCCTTTCAGGTACTCATCCTCACCTCCAGGCATTGCTGTGCTTGGAGCCTGGGTTTCCGTGTCAGCTGTAGGTACCAAATATGATTTGTATCACTAGTCAGCTTCAGAAAAAACAGAGAACCGCCCCCACTCTTCACCCACCCAAACTTTTTTCTTTCAGGATTACTTCTACTGTGGATACCCAACACAGCGGCTAATCCAATTTCTCATCGGTTCCTCTTGACTTTGGATCACTTCATCCTAAAATGAGTCGCAGGAGGATAAGGTCTTCTAGGGCAATTGTCTCCTCCCAGGTTTCCCGTCACCGCCCCATAGACCCAGGACCGCCTACCCAGGAAGAGTATAAAAACGTCAGTATTCAAATGTCTTTTGAATTTTACATCCCCCCTGTCACCTGCTGTGAGAATGACACCAAGGAGCAGTACCTCCAGCTTTGTGTGAGAGAGGCCTGGGATTCGGTAGAGCAGGAACCAGAGCCCAGAATCCTGAGAGACCTGAATTCGGGGCATTTTGGTACCGAGCCACTCCCTTTTTATCCAAAGCTGGGCCACCCCTATGAGAATCGCTGGAACTTCGCCAAGCCGCCTGCTGAGCCCTGTGGTCTTCTGAGTTGGGCCTGTCCGAGGCACAAACCCAGAGAGCAGAGGGAGGGAGAACACGCTAACTGGGCTCCCACAGCTGCAACATGGAAGGAGCCCCAGGAATCTGCAGAAAGGCTGAACCTGTCTAGCAAGCCTGCCCAGAGGCCATCCCCGGAGCTTTGTTCTCAGATCTCCATGCTCTAGGTTAAGATCATTGAAGCCTGAGAAAGCCAACGCTGGTGATTGAGAGTGCTGCCCTTTGCCTGCTCCAGGCATAGCGAGTCTTACTGCTGGTCAGCCCTGCTCCCACTAGCAGTGATTCCCAGTTTCCCCGTCTGCATTCCTTTGGTGACCAGAATCTAGGAGATTTCTTCAACCTCGGTGCTTCATTGGCTGTCCCTTTGGGGACAGATGCCTTTCTTATCTAAGCCCTCTGCTTCTTCACATGTCGTAGAAGGGCCTTTTGATATGCCACATTTTTAACCATCTTAATAAAACATTAAAAGCAGATTCTCCTGTGTCCTTCTTTCTGCTTTAGGAGAAAGATAGCTTTGGGGGCTGAGGTGGCTGTTGGCTGGTTTCAGCAGCTCTGAGAACTCTGGAGTTTTAGTCTCTTTGGAAGGGTTCCAAACCCTTACTTGGGCTGCTCCCTTGAGTAATTTGATTGAGAAGAAATGGAATCTATTCCTGCTCCTGTAGGATGTCATTTCATAGCAAAGACTCCATAGGTAAACTGAGTACAAACTTGTACCATTGACCCTTGAACAATCTGGGGCTAATGTAATGTTCTGTCCTGTCTCTTTAAGAGACAAGCCACGCCCACTCCCTCCCAGCTTCCAGCCTCAGACCCCAACTCACAGGCTCTCACTCTGTCCCCCTCCCTCGGAGAGGCAGTTGCCCCCTTTCTCCTCTCTCTCCCTTTTTTTTTTCTCTCTCTTCTCTCTCTTTCTCTCTCTCTCTTCTTCTCCCCTTCTCCCTCCATCACCCACCTAATAAATGTTTAACTTTACGTGGTGTGCCTATCTGTCTCTTGCCCGCCTGCCATGTGTCTCCTGCCTGGGGCTCAGGGACCAGCAGCTGTCTCTGCCTGGGACTGGCTGCTCTCAGGCCATCCCCCTAGCCCGCAGCCACCTGCCGCCGCGCCACATGGCTGGAACCATTGGGGACCCGCAGCAAGCTGCCAGGGACCCCGCAAAAGAAAAGAATAACAGCTAGGGTTTATTTATATATTTTTTTATTTTTGGTTTCTTTCATGACAGGATTTCTCTGTAGCCCTGACTGTCCTGGAACAAACTCTATAGACCAAGCTGGCCTGGAACTCAGAGATCCACCCGCCTCTGCCTCCCAAGGGCTGGGACCAAAGAGATATGCCACCGCTGTCAGCTCAAAGATTAGGATTTCTTTAGCTTTTAATTATTGAGGAATTTTATTAGGAATATTAGAATATGGCTTCATGATAGAGGGCTTGGCAGGCATGGGCAAAGCATAGGGTCCCATCTGAACAGTGGGCCTGTGCACAACCCACCCACAAACTCATACACATACAATCTTTATTAACATTAAATTTGTTGACTCTATTGAATAAATCAATTTGTAAATTTCTGTTATAAGTTTTAAACGAAGGGAGGTTTTAGTGGATAAAAGTGCTTGTCTTACAAGTGTGATGACCTTACCTAGGGTGAAAGAAAATCATGGTCTCTGACCTCCTCAGACATGCCTGCACACACACACACACACACACACACACACACACAATTCATGAAGAACTTAAAAGTAGATATTCCATAGACTGCCTTAAAGCTATTGAGGTTTATGCTGGGGTTAAGCCCCACTAACCTCTCAGGATTCAGAAGGACCACTATCACATGCAAAAACTGGCTAAGATATCTGAGGCTACGTAAATTAATTCACATAAGTCTTTTTTGTTTTTTCTTTTTTTCGTGACAGGGTTTCTCTGTAGCTTTGGAGCCTGCCCTGGAACTAGCTCTTGTAGACCAGTCTGGCCTCAATCCCACAGAGATCCACTTGCCTCTGCCTCCCAATTACTGGGATTAAAAGCATGTGCCAACACTGCCCGGCTACATGAATCTTTTTATCATCTCCCTATGCTCTCTCTAATGCTCTTCTGATGTTCCTCTTTTGATGTTTCTTGCTGTTCTTCCCATACCACAAGGTTTTCAGCTTATATTAACCACACAAGACATAGTTAACAATTTTCTGGTAAATAACAATGATACCGACCATGCATTTCTTAGGGTTAACAGGATGGATACAAGACTGACAGGGTAGGTGCCTTATGTTTCAGAAGGGGTGTGGCTATGTGGCTTCCCAGCAGACCCTGGGAGGATTAGGATGGGAGCTTGGCTCCCTGGGCTAATCATCAGAGGCTGTATCTGCTGGTACCCAGGTGAGAAAGAATTTCCTTCTCTGGGGTTGCTTTAGGGACCTAAGCTTTTTTTTTTCCCCTGTATATTTTAGAGATAAAGGTACAAACAGTTAATTACCTAGACTAAGACTTTGTGTCAAATGAAAGGTGAAGGTAAGTACAGAATATTAACAGCTTGTTAAGGTAGAGCAGAGACCAGTAGGTTAAACTCTCCTGAGTTGGCTGTTAGAGAATTCAGGGCTGCCCAGACCTGTTTATCAGTGAGAGCAGACATTGTCTCTCTGCTCAGGGCTCCTTTCTTGTCAATAAGGATAACTGTGGGGGACTAGCTTTATGTAGATTTGACTCTGAGAACAAAGGTTTGGCGGAATAAATGCTTTCACACCAGGGTCCCACAGTGTTGGGAGAGGTTTATCCAGTTGCTTTGGCAGGAGGAAGTTATCTCAACAAATGATTTATACACTGCTGGGATATTTTGGGATGAATTCCATTATGGAGCCATGGGTTCACAAGATTTTGACAGAATTGACAGTGACTATCCAAAAGACAGGTATTCCCGAAGCTCTGCAAATTGGGTTCCTCATTGGATGGTTTTTCTAGTCATCTGTTGATATACTTTTACCTTATAACGCTTGTGGTTCACAGCATACAGCATATGACATCACAGATAAAAATACAAGCTGTGGGGCTGAAAAGATGGCTCAGTAGTTAAGATCATTTATTCCTGGGAAGAAGGGAGTTCAGTTCCCACTACTCACAGTGGGCAGCTCCGAATTAGCTCTAGCTTGAGGAACTCTAACTCTTCCATATTTCACAGGCGCCCACCCTCACAGACACATATGTTTTTTAAAATGCATGCTATGATGTCATTTCTCCTCCCTCCTCCAAGATTTTCTCTGTGGAGCTTTGGATGTCCTGAAACTCAGTAGCAGACAGGCTGGTATCTTACTTACAGAGATCACCTGCTTCTGCCTCACAAGTGCTGGAATTCAAGGTGTATGCCACCACTTATTGTAAACTCTTAAACCTTCAAAATTTAAAAAACTAATAATGTGTATTTGTATACAGAAAATTTATCTGTGCCCATATTTGTGTGTGTTGTATGTTTACATGTTTGTGTGTTTACATTTGTATGTGTCTATCTGTGTTTGTGTGTGTTCTCTGCATACAGGACAGCCAGGGCTACATAGACAGGCTCTATCTCAGAAGAACAAAGAAACACAACTATTTAATAACACTTAGAATTTGCAGAAACAAATATTCAGTCACTGGTTTCTTTCTTTTTCTTCTTCTTTTTTTTTTCTTTTCTTTTTTTGGTTTTTTTCGAGACAAAGTTTCTCTGCAGCTTTGGAGCCTGTCCTGGAACTAGCTCTGGTAGACCAGGCTGGCCTCGAACTCACAGAGATCTACCTGCCTCTGCCTCCCGAGTGCTGGGATTAAAGGAGTGCACCACCACTGCCTGGCTTAGTCACTAGTTTCTATTGACTAAATATTCCCTAGCCGATGACTCAGTAGATGCTGTATATTCCAAAGTGAGGCCAAAATGAAGCCAGTCAGCCTGTTGGTTCTGTTTATTTCAGGAAAACAGCATATGAGTCACAGAAAATACAGGAAAGCGGATAACAGCATACAGGTATCCTAACACGCAGCACTTAGTTCTCTTATGTCTAAATACACCTGATGCCGCGAGACAAACTTGGTCTCAATCCCCTCAAAATCCTCCAGCAGCCCCATCATTCCTGTGACTTTCTCCATCCTGTCCCAGTTCCCCAGCTTGGCTGTCAGTGGGCCAGAGCAGTGAGGGAGATGCTGTCCCCAGTGAGTCAGAGGACACTTCGCACTGAGCGCCCCTGGGCCAGCCTTGAAGAGACTGGGATAATAATTTTATGAAATATGATAGAATTGCTTATAGTGTGCTCATTTTAACAAATATAGAGATGACTTTCCGTTATAAGGTCTTCAGTCCAGTCTGATCGCTATGAGGAGATCTGTGTTTCAATTGACAGGATGTGCCCAATCATCCCAACACTGACTCTGTATGCTTACACCATTAGCTCCTACTTTATTGTGTGCTTTTGTTTTTATTTCATGTGTGCAATGAAGGAGTACTGAGTAAGTTCTACATGAGCAATTCTCTTGTTTAATTTCTGCGGACTGGGCTTTCTTGAGAATTTTTTTTAAATTTTTACTTTATGTGCATTGGTGTGAAGGTGTCAAAGCACTGGAACTGGAGTTATAGACAGTTGTGAGCTGCCATGTGGGTACTGGAAATTGAACCCAGGTCCACTGGAAGATCAGCCAATGCTCTTAACTGCTGAGCCATCTCTCCAGCTTCCTCTTTTGAGACTTTTAATTTTGTCTTTTCTTGTTAATGCTGAGAATGGAACCGCTGGCCTTTGTCATTCTAGACAAGTATCTATTGGTGAACTATATTCTTAATCCTCAGACTTTGATCTTTTGACAAGAACATGTAGGTTTGGGGAGGATGGCTCAGTAGGCAAAGAGCTTTTCCAGGAAAGGAAGAGGACCAGACTTGATCCCCAGCATCTACATAAAGCCCGGCATTGGGATGTGTGCCTGTAAACCCAGCACTGGGCAGGCAGAGACAAGGAGGATGATGGGTACCTGCTGCCCCGCCTGTCTAGTGCCTAATGAGGGCAGCTCAGTGAGAGAGCCAGTCTCCAAACAGAAAGTGAGGGAGGAAACACCTGACCTCAACCTCTGGCCTCCACACAAACACACCAACCACATACACGCCTGCTGTAAGGCATAACAATCTTTATGTTTCAGGGCCCAGGACATCAAAATCACCCTTGAAACTCCAAGGCAAGAAACGACAAATTAGAAGAAAGGAAGTGGGTTCCTCTTGAAGTACAAAATATGAGTTTAGATTGAAAAAATATTGTTTGTAACTAAGAGAGGAAGCTTAAACTACTTGGCTTGTGATAGAACACTGGGCGTGGGGAGGGGAGGAATTGTTAGCACACCCAAGTTTTACCACGCATGTGATGGAGATGTACCAATATCTATTTTCCATTAGGAAAAGAAAAACAGAATAAAGAGATTGGCGTGAGGCCCAGACTATCCTACCCTCTCCACTCTGAGTTCTCTCCTGCTAGTTTCTGTGCTTTTCTGACGCCTTGGGTTAAGGGACCTCTGGCTTCCAGGTGGGCAGCGCCTCTCTGTTGTTACTGATGAGAAAGTGCAGAAGGGGTAGTGGATTCCTTGTTACACAACCTCACCTGGGCTCCAGCCAGCCTCTTCCTGAGAATCATGTTCCCTCTAAACCAAATGGAGTTTGCTGGGACACCGTTGCTGTCATTAAGGAATTACTTCAAAATGTTGTTAGCACAATAAATAAGATTATAATGAGTGTGGTTACATGCCATCCAGAAGGGCATGGCAGAATCTCTTTACACAAAAGAGACTTGTTGAAGTGAGCAGGAAACCCCAGATCTATCTGTTAGCAAGAGGAGGTGTGAGAGCCACAGTAAGCAAAGTCAGAGACGGTCTGAAATAGAAATTACAACCTTAAGCTGGAGTGAAGACTCGGGACCACCGCGAGAGGGCTGGCTGCAGCGTTGAAGTTGAGTCAGGACAGGTAGGAGCGGGGGAGTTTGTACTCAAAAAGCACCAAGGCCAGGGCTGCAGGGACAGTGGAGAGAGCATGGGGACTTGTCCTGTCCCCTCTGCAGTGGATTTCGGGTGGTGAGTTTCTCCCTTTGTCATCAGAACAACTGCCCTGTCCTTTCGCAAACACCGTGTTATATAAAAACTTCCGGTCAGGAAGCTGGCAACAGAATGTGCGGTCCACATTCTGTTCACAGAGGGAGATTCGTAGGCAAACTGTGTCAAATGGCATCTGAGGTCTTAGATGTCCCCACAATGGGATAGAAACAAATACAGTCATCTCACATACATTGTCCTCTCCTCGACCTTCATACCATTTCTCTTGAGAGTGACGGTTAATTGGGGACACAGGTTAAACAGTGACAGGTATAAAGGTGACTTTGCACATGACAAGGCGTTTCATATTACCATGCAAGATGGCGCTGCGGGGATTTAATTTCCAGATGGAGATGGAGCTTCAGAGGACGGCCTCATGTGCAGCGTGAACACATGCCACATTAAAGACCTACGTGTGAAAATCAAAATCTCCAGCTACTGGAAAACAGAGACTGCTGCTTTTTCTGATTTCTCTTGCAGGGCTGAGGACTGTTAGGGCAGGCAAATGCTCGGTCACTGGGCTACATCCACAGTCACCAAAATGACATTATGTCACTGAATTCAGGTAGAATATGGGAAGCAGCTATCATAAAGTTGCTATCAGTTAAAGTATTGATAAGTTTATCTATGTGGTTCTATCAACTGTACCTGCTGATACAAGGTAGGAAATAAGCGAAATCTGGCATCACTCTCCAAGGAAATAGAATGGATCTATATGACAAAGGAGAAATACACAGGATAGAAAAGGAAACTGTGAATTTAGTTTATAGATCTGTAGTCAAAGCTCCTTCCTCTTAAGTCACAACTGCCTCTCCTGCATACCAAACACCTGTTCTGAGATCCAGGACTCCTACTACAAGCCCCTAAGCTCCTTAAGCAGTGTGGTAGTTTGCATATAATTGGCCCCCATAAGCTCATAGGGAGTGGCACTATTAGGGGGTGTGACTTTGTTGGAGTAGGTATGGCCTTGTTGGAGGAAGCACGTGTCACAAAGACCACTTCCTGTTGCTTCCAAGATGTAGGACTCTCAGCTTCTTCTCCAGCACCATGTCTGCCACAGGCCATCATGTCCTACCATGATGATAATGGACTGAGCCTGTGAAATATTTTCATTAGTGAGAGTTGCTGTTGGTTGTAGTAAGAGGCATGGGCCTGCTTTTGGTCCCGGAGGCCGCCTGGCTCCCGTTGCCCAGTGCCTGGCTAGCTTATACCCGAAATAATTACACGGAAACTGTACTCATTTAAATACTGCCTGGCCCATTAGTTCTAGCCTCTTATTGGCTAACTCTCACATATTCGTTTAACCCATTTCTAATAATCTGTGTGGCTTGCTGGGGAAAAATTCAGCATGTCTGACCTGGGAGCTTCATGGCGGGAGGCTCTCTCTAACTCTTCCTTCTCTATTCCAGAATTTTGTTCTGTCTACTCCACCCACCTAAGGGCTGCCCTATCAAAAGGCCAAGGCAGTTTCTTTATTAACCAATAAAAGCAACCCAAATACAGAAGGACCCTCCTACAGTTGGTTGTGGTGTCTCTTCACAGCAATCGACACCCCAAAACAGGCAGTTGAGAGCCCCCACTGGGTTCCCTCATGCCAATCCCAGCCCCTGCTATTCTTACCGACAACTCATGGGGTCTGCGGAAGACTGCCCTCCGTGAGAAAGCTGCAGTGAGAATCACCCCAGAGCCTGAGCGCAGTGGCTGCATCTGCAGCCTCCACTGCTGCGCTGGCCCAGAAGGCAGCCATGAGCTGGGCTGACCTACACTAGTCTTGGTGCAGAAGCAATAAAGCACAGTGTGCACCCAAAGTGAGGATCATATTGTGCCTATGTGTAATTAGACATGTCTATGGTTAAAGTGAGGATCATATTGTGCCTATGTGTAGTGAGACATGTCTATGATTAAAAGTCAGAGGTAGCATGGAAAGGGTCCTGTGCAGTGAGCAAGGGCTGACACAATCCGAGTCTGTCAGTGAAAACAGAGAACCAAACTGAAGGGTAAAAACTTCCCGCTTTTACAACTGAATTTAGGTTTCAGCGCTCTGAGGGGTCAAACAGATGTCTCTCCCAACAAAGCTCCCTTTATCAACAACACCTTTGCATTCAGGGACAAAGGAGAGGGCACAAACAAGGCCTGAGTCAGCCCCACAATGTCTCAAGAACAGTTCCTGCATCCCCTTGAAACTTACCCAAGTACATGCAAAGATAAAACCTCAGCCAATTAAAAGTATACTAATGTAACTGCTGCTTGCTTAACCAATTATGCTTGAGATGACCTAACCACTCTTGAAATTCCCCTAGCTGTGCTTAAAAGAGGCCTACACATTCCTCTCGAGGTCGTCACACTGAGAAGTCCCCGCATATGATGGTAAAAAAAAAAACCACTCTTTGCCCTTGTAAATATTTGAGTCTGGGGTCTTCTATCAGCATTTTCTTGGACACTTATACATACACGTTAACCCCCCCCCCGCCCCAGCCTCTTTCTCTTTCTCTCTTGGTTTTTTTGAGAAAGGGTTTGTCCGTATGGCCCTGGCTGTCCTGGAACTCCCTCTGTAGCCCAGGGTGGCTTCAAACTCACAGAGATCTGCCTGCCTCTGCCTTCTGAGTGCTGGGATTAAAGGCATGTGACACCACCTATCCTAGCTGACTCCTTCTCTTGAACCACACAGAAGGAAGCTAGAGACACTTAGTGGAGCCCGTGAGCACCTTGCCTTGTGTTCCACTGTCTGTTTTATCAACTTATCTCTGACCTGCAAGTTTTTGCTTTGAATAAAGTTTCCTGGTTATTCTGCAACCTGTTCAGGCTTTTAAATTTACTCTTAAATTTGGGGATCAGGACCCCAAAATACCAGACCTAGATCCCAACCAATGACTACAAAGCCATACTGCATGTGCTGGGCCTATACTTCCAGCTTTTAGGAAGTGGAGGCAGGAGCATCAGGAGCCAACCTCAGCCATATCAAGACTAGCCGCAGCTAAGTGAGGTATTGATTAAAATAAAGCAAATAAAACAAATAAACAACAGAAAAAACTCTACCCTCCAATCTGGTTCTTGAGGAGAGACAGAAATTACATAGCCCTTATGAGAGGCAGGTGTGGTGTTGCAGGCCTTTAATCCCTGTGCCCAGGATGTAGGCTGATCTGTGAGTTTGAGTCCAGCCTGATCTAAGAGTGAATTCCAGTCCTGCCAGAGCAACATACTGAGATGCTGTTTGAAAAAAGAAGAGAAGGAGAAGGGAAGATAAGAAAGTGCTGAGGCCGCGTCCACCAGGACTGCTCTGCTCACAGAGGCTCCTGCAGCCTTCGGTGTGACAGTGAGATCCTTGTGAAGCTGCAGCGCCCAGGAGGACAGGACTTTGTCGATGACTTCATCTGTTATTCCTGTGATCCTAGGAGTAAACACCTGACAGAAAGATGTAGTCTGCTCCGTGGTCTCACTCAGGGGAAGAGGCAGGCAGATCTCTGTGAGCTTGAGGTCAGACTATTTACAGAATGAGTTCCAGCCGAGGCTACACACATGCAGATCCCATCTCAAAACACCACAGGACAGGGGAAAGGAAGAAGGAGAGGAAGAGGCTACAGGAAAGCCAGGGAAGGACAGGGCATAAAAATACAGACATTCACAATTACCTACTTCCTCTGGCTTGGTCCCTCCAGATAACACCATCGTATTATGAATCTATTCAGTGATTAACTAATTCATTACATCAGAGCTCTGAAATCTAATTATCTAAGGGAACGCCACTATCAGCTGCTCAGAGTTTGGCTTCACTAATCATCTAATTGTTTCTTAATTGAGCCACGCTGAGGACTTAAATTAACTTTTACAACGGCCATTCTGCCCAAGGGACAGTCCTAGAGAACTTCTCTCACAAAGTCCTAAGGGACTATTATGTGTAGACAGCTGTGGGTGATCAGGGGAGAAAGGGGGTGTCAAGAGGCCCCCTGAAGGCCATTATACACAGATGAAGGCAGCAGACGAAACTCACATGTGAAGACTTAGAAACGTTGCAAATGGATAGAAAACTCTGAATTAAGCCAGATGTACATCCTGATCCTTTATGACACCTTTTATGTGAACCAAAAATATTGGCAGGAGTGGTGGCTCACGCCTTTAATCCCAGCAATTAAGAGGCAGAGGCAGGAGGACATCTATGAGTTCAAGGCCAACTCAATGTGAGTAGTGATTTCCAGCATAGCCAGAGCTACATAATAATCCCCTATGTCATAAATACATATGCACACACATATATAAATGTGTGTATACCTACATACACACATGTAGTAGGGAGACGGCTCAGCAGCTAGGAGCACTGACTGCCCTGGTGTCAATACCCAGCCCCCACACGGAGCTCACAGTCATCTATAATTCCTGTTCCAGGCATCTGAGGTCCACTTCTGACTGCATCAAGCACCAGACACGCAGGTGATACAGACTTATCATGCGGAAAATGCCTAGACACATATAAAGTATAAAATAATAAAAACAACATGCAAAAATGAATCACGTAAGATTAACTGATACAAAAATGCACCTTTAAAAATGCTAATGGAGGTGGAGAGATGGCTGAGGTTAAGAGCACTGGCCGGTGCTCCAGAGGTCCTGAGTTCAATTCCCAGCATCCACATGGCGGCTCCCAACCATCTATTAAGGGTTGGATGCTGTGTTCTCATGTGTAGATGGAGCACTCACATACATGAGGTCATAAACCTTTAAGAAAGAAAAGGAGGAGGAAGAGCAGCAGCTTCTCTGAACAAGGCTGAGGGCCGCACTCCTGAGGGCCCCCACATTGTTCTAGTCACCCTAAGAACTGCTACTCTTTCTCTTTCTTTCTCTCTTTTTTCTAGTCAGGGTTTTTCTGTTCAGCTCTGCTGTTCAGGAATTCCCTCTGTAGACCAGGCTGGCCTTGAACTCACAGAGATCTTCTTGCCTCTGCCTCCAGAGTGCTGGGATTAAAGGCGTGTGCCACCAGCACCCAGAGGCACAGGACTCTTTACCCAAACAACGTAATTATGGCTCTGCACATTTCCTGCTCATTTGTCCTTTCCAGGAAATGTGAGCAGTGCCTCCCCAGAGCGTTCAGTTTTCACCTTGACACGATTAGGCTCTGAACCAATGCTATGCAAATGCCTGCTAATCCCCACAGGGTGGGTTAGGATATCTGATGCACCTCCAGGGCAACACTACATAAAGGCAGATTCACCGCTGGAGAGCATCCAGTGCTTCTTCTAGGCTCTGCTGCTTAGCCCAGCTGGGTAGCTGAAGCTATGGCTTGGTCTCCACCAACCTCGGAGGAGCTGACTGGAAGGAGGTACTACCCAGAGCCCCACATGCCGCCAAACATGAACCGAGAACAGGCTTGGGCATGGGCACTGGATAATTTTGAGGCCCTGAGCCACCTCTCCTGCCAGCACCCTCAGTGCCATGAAAGTAGATACGGCAGCATAGTCACACCTGATGGAGTCGCCTATGGAGCTGAGAGGGGACGGAAGCGCTGTAGAGAGCCATGTGTCATGGAACGAAAGGCTGAAATTGAAGAGAGACTTTGGACTCCCCCGGAAGTAGGAGGTGCTTCCAGAACAGAGACCCACTGGGCTCTGGACCAGCCAGGGGATGACAGTGTCGACAGCAAGGGAGAGATGCGTGACCAGAATGAATCAAGGAGCCCAGGTCGCCCCTGGAAACTGCGGAAAACAGATGCTTACGCGAGAGAGGAACCTGGAAAGAAAAGACACCCAAGCCATGAGTAGCATACACCATGGCTTCCTTCAATCTCCTCCCTGGAAGGAGCCAGAGAAGCTCCGGTGAGAGCTCCTGCCGTCTCTGGGGATTTACTACAGGACTGTGCCCTGAATACCTAGGACCTTGAAGTCTGCTTTGTCCTCTTGACTGTTCACAGGGTTCTCTTCATACAGTTAATATGTTAAGGAATTCTTACTTAAATCTATGTGGACTAGTTACATTCTGACGGAAAGTGTCCACAATTAAAATCTCTCTACCACCTGTGTAGTTCTTTTTCGGGGCAAAGTCAGGATTGGAGTCTGGGATAGGAAATGGTTAATAATCAAGTCAGAGCTGTATTTCCCTGTGGGTGTGGGTGAAGTTTGGTGATGTTGGGAAGATATGGGAGGAGTTTGGGGGTGGTGGGAAGATTTGGGTGTAGTTTGGGATGTTGGAAAGATGTGGATGGAGTTTGGGGGTGTTGGGAAGATGTGGGTGGAGTTTGTGGGGGTGATGGGAGGATTGGGTTGGGTTTATGGCACTAGTGGGAAGATATGGATATTAACAGGGTCCATAGGGACAAATGGGCAGCCCACTTACTAGGGTTCTTCATTAAATATGGTTTTCTGTGGGAAGCCAAGTGAAGCATGAATACAGGTTTTGAAAGTGATCTGCAAGCTACAATGACAAGGAAAGAGAACTCTGATTTTGGGTATTCTGAACTGACAACCAAGAAATGGCAGGGTCTCAGGTCCAGGCCAGTACAGAATACTTCCTGTAAGCCCTGCCCATTTCAGATATTACCTGCATAAGATTGACTACCAGCTCCAACAAATGGGATGCACATGGATGGGTTCAAGGAACAACAAAAGGCCTCTATGGCTTATAATTTAACAATAAAAATTCTTTCCAGAGCCAGGTGTAGCTGTGTACACCTTTAATCCCTGTACTCCGGAGGCTGCAGATCTCTGTTTGAGGCCAGACTGCTCTACGCAGCGAGTTCCAGGGCAACAAGGGCTACACAGGCTGTCTCCAAAGGGGTGGGCTCTTTTCAGGTTGGATAGAGAGATGAGCTCAGGATTTTAGGAGGTTATGTTCTTCAATAAAGCCAGCCATGTGCATGGGTCTGGGGTGGTGTCTGTGTGCGGGATATGGTAAAGTAGCAGCCCTCAGAACAAAGGACATTCCAGACGTTAATAGAATTAGAGGGTAAGGGCTTTGAGCTTGGCAGGTCAATGAAGGTGTTGGACTGGGTATAAACTACAACTTGGAAAGCAAACTAAACTGTCTGCTCTAGGGCATGCTGGGAGCCAAATAGCTTAGAGAAGTTGTTCAGAGGGATGTAGGGTGTGGCTAATCCCCCACGGGGGCAGCCTCAGGGATCTAAGGGTTCAGAGAACTCAGGATGAGAAGGGGAATGTGACCCAGGGACAGTGGTGGCCCAGATGAGATCTGGATAATTGGACCCTATAGATTTTTTTTTTTTAAACTTCCGCACCTGCCTCAAGAATGGTGGAAATTTATTTTCTAGTTTGGAAATTATTTTTGTAATTTTGTTATATTTTTTAAACAATCTTTTATTTTACATACCAATCACAGTTCCCCTTCACTCCTCTCCACCCGCTCTCCCCAAATTCCCCCCCTACCCCACATCTACTCCTCAGAGAGGGTGTGGTCTCCCTTTGGGAGTCTACAAAGTCTGTCACGCCTACAGAATGGAAAAAGATCTTCACTAACCCCACATCAGACAGAGGCCTGATCTCCAAAATATACAAAGAACTCAAGAAATTGGACAGCAAAAACAAAAAACAAAAAAAACCCATAATCCAATAAAAAAACATAGAGTAGAGACCTAAACAGAGAACTCTCAACAGAGGAATCTAAAATGGCTGAAAGACACTTAAGGAAATGTTCAACATCCTTAGTCATCAGAAATGCAAATCAAAACAACCCTGAGATTCCATCTTACACCTGCAAGAATGGCCAAGATCAAAAACACCGATGACAACTTATGCTGGAGAGGTTGTGGGGGAAAGGGAACACTTGTGCATTGATGGTGGGAATGCAAGCTGGTCCAACCCCTTTGGATGTCAGTGTGGTGATTTCTCAGAAAATTAGGAAACAACCTTCCTTAAGACCCAGTAATACCACTTTTAGGTATATATCCATTTACACAATGGAGTACTACAGCAGAAAAAATAACGACAGCTTGAATTTTGCAGGAAAACGGATGGAACTAGAAAGCATTATATTGAGTGAGGTAACCCAGACACAGAAAGACAATTATCACATGTACTCACTCATAAGTGATTTATAAACATAAAGCAAAGAAATTGGGGGAGGGTTGAAGGAGGGAGGGGAGCAGAGAAAATTGTAGAACTCAATAAATATAGAAAAAATATATAAAAATAACATCTTAACAAATGCGACCAGGGAGACACTTGCTCATTTTTTTTATTCATTCTTCAATCAAGGGGCATTTAGGTTGTTTCCAGGTTCTGGCTATGACAAACAAAGTTGCTATGAACATAGCTGAGCACATATCCTTGTGGCACTATTAAGCATCCTCTGGCTATATACCTAAAAGTGGTATTATTGGGTCTTGAGGAAGGTTGTTTCCTAATTTTCTGAGAAATTGCCACACTGACATCCAAAGGGATTGTACCAGCTTGCATTCCCACCATCAATGCACAAGTGTTCCCTTTTCCCCACAACCTCTCCAGCATAAGTTGTCATCAGTGTTTTTGATCTTGGCCATTCTTACAGGTGTAAGATGGAATCTCAGAATTGTTTTGATTTGCATTTCTCTGCTGACTAAGGATGTTGAACATTTCCTTAAGTGTCTTTCAGCCATTTTAGATTCCTCTGTTGAGAGGTCTCTGTTTAGATCTGTACTCCATTTTGTTATTGGATTATGTGTTGTTTTGGTGTCCAATTTCTTGAGTTCCTTGTATATTTTGGAGATCAGGCCTTGTCTGATGTGGGGTTAGTGAAGATCTTTTCCCATTCTGTAGGCTGTCGTTTTGTCTTGTTGACCATGTCCTTTGCTTTACAGAAGCTTTTCGGTTTCAGGAGGTCCCAATTATTGATTGTTTCTCTCAGTTTCTGTGCTTCTGGGGTTCTATTTAGGAAGTGGTTCCCTGTGCCAATGCGTTCAAGCGTACCTCCCACTTTCTCTTCTATAAGATTCAGTGTGGCTGGCTTTTTGTTGCGGTCATTGATCCATTTGGACTTGAGTTTTGTGCATGGTGATAGATATGGGTCTATTTTCATTCTTCTACATTTTGATATCCAGTTATGGCAGCACCACTTGTTGAATATGCTTTCTTTTTTCCATTTGATATTTTTTGCTTCTTTATCAAATATCAGGTGTTCGAAAATGTGTGGATTGATATCCCGGTCTACTATTCGGTTCCATTGGTCATCCTGTCCTTATGCCAGTACCAGGCTGTTTTCAGTACTGTCGCTCTATAGTAGAGTTTGAAGTCAGGGATTGTGATGCCTCCAGAAGTTCTTTTGTTGCCCAGGATTGTTTTGGCTATCCTGGGTTTTTTGCTTTTCCAAATGAAGTTGAGTACCGTTCTTTCAAGGTCTTTGAAGAAGTTTGTTGGGATTTTGATGGGCATTGCGTTGATTTTGTAGATTGTTTTCGGGAGGATTGCCATTTTTACTATATTAATTCTGCCTACCCAAGAGCATGGGAGGTCTTTCCATTTTCTGGTGTCTTCTTTAATTTCTTTCTTCAAAGATTTAAAGTTCTTGTCATATAAGTCTTCATTTGTTTGGTTAGAGTTACTCTGAGATATTTTATGCCATTTGTGGCTATTGTGAAGGGTGTTGATTCTCTGATTTCTTCCTCAGCCCTTTTATCATCTGTGTACAGGAGGGCTTCTGATTTTTTTGAGTTAATCTTGTATCCTGCTACATTGCTGAATGTGTTTATGAGTTGTAGAAGTTCCTTGGTGGAATTTTTGGCATCACTTATGTAAACTATCATATCATCAGCAAACAGAGAGTGTTTGACTTCTTCTTTTCCAATTTGCATCCCCTTGACTCCCTTTGGTGTCTTATTGCTCTAGCTAGGACCTCAAGCACTATATTGAATAGGTATGGAGAGAGTGGACAACCTTGTCTTGTTCCTGATTTCAGTGGAATCGCTGGGAGTTTCTCTCCATTTAGTTTGATGTTGGCTGTTGGCTTGCTGTATATTGCCTTAATTATGTTTAGGTAAGTTCCTTGTATCCCTGCTCTCTCCAAGACTTTTATCGTGAAGGGATGTTGTATTTTGTCAAATGCTTTTTGGGCATCTAATGAGATGATCATGTGGTTTTTATTTTTCAGCTTGTTTATATGGTGGATTACGTTGACAGATTTTTGTATGTTGAACCATCCCTGCATCTGTGGGATGAAGGTGACTTGTCATGGTGGATGATGGTTCTGAGGTGTTCTTGGATTCGATTTGCTAGTATTTTATTTAGTATTTTTACATCAATGTTCATGAGTGAGATTGGTCTGTAATTCTCTTTCTTAGTATTGTCTTTCTGTGGTTTGGGTAACAGGGTAATTGTAGCCTCATAAAAAGAGTTTGGCGATGTTCCCTCTGTTTCTATTGTGTGGAATGATTTGAGGAGTACTGGTTGTAGTTCCTCTTTTAAAGTCTTGTAGGGCTGGGCAATGGTAGCGCATGCTTTTAATCCCAGCACTCGGGAGGCAGAGGCAGCTGGATCTCTGTGAGTTTGAGGCCATCCTGGTCTACAAGAGCTAGCTCCAGGACAGGCTCCAAAGCTACAGAGAAACCCTGTCTCAAAAAAACAAAAACAAAAACAAACAAACAAACAACAACAACAACAAAAAACCAACAAGAAAGTCTTGTAGAATTCTGAGCTGAAACCATCTGGTCCTGGGATTTTTTTGTTTGGGAGACTTTTGATGACTGTTTGTATTTCTTCAGCAGTTATAGGTCTGTTTAATTTGCTTATTTGGTCTTGATTTAATTTTGGTAAGTGATATTCATCCAGAAAGTTGTCCATTTCCTTTAAGTTTTCCAATTTTGTGGAGTACAGGTTTTCAAAATATGACCTGTTGATATTCTGTATTTCCTCTGTGTCTGTTGCTATGTCCCCCTTTTCATTTCTGATTTTGTTAATTTGAATATTCTCTCTCTACCTTTTGGTTAGTTAGGATAAAGGTTTGTCTATTTTTCTCAAAGAACCAACTCTTTGTCTCATTGATTCTTATTGTTTTCTTTGTTTCTATTTTGTTGATTTCAGCTCTCATTTTGATTGTTTCCTGCCCTCTAGTTCTCTTAGGTGAGTTTGCTTCTTTTTGTTCTAAAGTTTTCAATTGTTCTGTTAATTCACTAGTGTGGGATTTTTCCAGCTTCTTTATGTAGGCATTTAGTGCTATGAACTTGCCTCTTAACACTGCTTTCATTGTGTCCCATAAATTTGGGTATGTTGTGTTGTTATTTTCATTGAATTTTAGGAAGTCTTTAATTTCCCCTTTTATTTATTCATTGACCCATTGATGATTCAGATGAGCACTGTGTAATTTCCATGTGTGTGTGGATTTTCTGGATTTGGTATTGCTGTTGACTTCTAGTTTTAAAGCATGGTGATCTGATAAGGTACGTTGGGTTATTCCAGTTTTTTTTGTGTTTGTTGAGGTTTGTTTTGTTACCGAGTATGTGGTCAATTTTTGAGAAGGTTCCATGAGGTGCTGAGAAGAAGGTATATTCTTTTCTGTTTGGATGGAATATTCTCTAGATGTCTGTTAAGTCCATTTGAGTCATAACATCTGTTAGTTCTCTTATTTCTCTGTTCATTTTTTGTCTAATTGACCTGTCCAGTGGTGAGAGGGGAGTGTTGAAGTCTCCCACTATCAGTGTGTGGGGTTTAATATATGATTTAAGCTTTAGAAGTGTTACTTTGACAAATGAAGGTGCCCTTGTACTTGGAGCACAGATGTTCAGTATTGAAATTTCCTCTTGATGTATTTTTCCTGTGACTAATATGAAATGTCCTTCTTTGTCTTTTTTGACTGATTTTAGCTTGAAGTCTATTTTGTTAGATATTAGGATAGATACACTCGCTTGTTTCTTAGGTCCATTTGATTGATATACTTTTTCTCAACCTTTTACTTTAGATGATGTCTGTCTTTGAGGTTGAGATGCGTTTCTTGTATGCAGAAGAGGGATGGATTCTGTTTTCGTATCCAATCTGTTAGCCTGTGCCTTTTTATGGGTGAGTTGAGTCCATTTACATTAAGGGATATTAATGACCAGTGGTTGCTATCTCCTGTTAATTTGGTTTTCATCGTTGGTGATGTTATTTTGTGGGTTTTTTCTTCTTCGGGATTTGCTGTAATGAGATCATCAATTGTCTGTGTTTTTGTTGGTGTAGCCATGTTCCTTGGATTGGAGTTTTCCTTCTAGTATTTTGTGTAGGGCTGGCTTTGTGGCTAGGTATTGTGAAATCTAGAAATTTCATGGAATATCTTGTTTTGTCCTTTTTTTTTTTTTAGAAAGAGGGAGAGAAATGTAAGCATTTTTTAAAATTTATTTATTTCATATGCATTGGTGTTTTGCTTTCATATATGTCTGTGTGAGAGTGTTGGATCCCGTGGAGTCACAGACAGTTTTGAGCTGCCATGTGGGTGCTGGGAATTGAACCCTGGTCCTCTGGAAGAGCAGTCAGAGCTCTTAACCACTGAGCCATCTCTGCAGCCCCTTGTTTTGTCCTTCTATGGTGATCGACGGTTTTGCTGGGTATAGTAGCCTGGGCTGGCATCCTTGGTGTCTCAATGTCTGCATAGGGTTTGACCATAACCTTCTGGCTTTCATTGTCTCCACTGAGAAGTCAAGTGTAATTCTGATAGGTCTACTTTTTCCTTTGCAGCTCTTAATATTCTTTCTTTACTCTGTATGTTTTTTTCTTTTTTTCTTTTTCCATGATATTTATTGAGCTCTACATTTTTCTCTGCTCCCCTTCCTGCCTCTCCCCTCCCCCCTTGAACCCTCCCCTAAGGTCCCTATGCTCCCAATTTACTCAGGAGATCTTGTCTTTTTCTACTTTCTACTTCCCATGTAAATTAGATCTATGTAAGTCTCTCTTAACGTCTTCATTGTTGTCTAAGATCTCTGGGATTGTGGTTTGCAGGCTGGTTTTCTTTGCTTTATGTTTATAAATCACCTATGAGTGTTACTCTCTATTTTTAGTGTTTTGATTATTATGTGGCAAGAGGACCTTTTTTGGATCCAGTCTATTTGGTGTTCTGTAAGCTTCCTGTATCTTCATAGGCATATCTTTCTTTAGGTAGGCAAAGTGTTCTTCTATGATTTTGTTAAATAAATTTTTCATGCCTTTGAGTTGACTTTCTTCTTCTTCTTCTATACCTATTATTCTAAGATTTGGCCTTTTTATGTTGTCCCATATTTCATGGTTAAGCTTTTGTTAGATTTAATGTTTTCTTTAACTGATGAGTCTATTTCCTGTATTTTATCTTCTGTACTTCAGATTCTCTATTCCATTTCTTGTATTCTGTTGTTCAAACTTGCATTTGTGGTTCCTGCTCTTTTCCTCATTCCTTCTGTTTCTGTAATTCCTTCAGCTTGTGTTTTCTTTATTTTTTCTATCTCAGTTTTCAAGTCCTGAATAGTTTCTGTTATATGTTTGAGTTCTTTTTCTTGGTTTTCTTTAAGTGATTTGGTGATATCTTCCAATTTTTTGTTTGTTTTTTTCTTCCATTTCTTTAAGGTAATTTCTCAATTCATCTTTAAGAATTTCAGATATTCTCTTGTGGTTATTTTTTAGATCATTTTCTTCTGGGTTATCCATATTTGGTTGTTCAGGTCTTACTTTTGTAGGGTTTTGGGTTTCACTGGTATTGTGTTGCTCTTTGTGGTGTAGCTTGTGATCTTACCTTTTCTACTCAACTTTTCCTCTAATGGGTGTGGTTGGTGCTGTCTGAGATTCTGTTGAATAATCTTCTAAGTGCCAGTAGACTGAAAGTAAGATGGTTTTCCTCGTGGTGCAGTCAGTGTCACAGTTCTAGTTACCCTGTTGGTTATTCCTGTTCCTGGAGGTAGCTCAGTGCTCCTGTGCTTTGGTCTGCTCCCTTGGAGTTTGCTGTCTCAAGCCTACTTTGGTCTAGGCTGCTGGCTTTGATCTGTTTCTGTAAATCTTGGTCTGGATCTCCTCTTGCAGAAGTCCCTGGCTTGGAGTTAGACCTGTTCTGGTGGCGATTGCTGACTCTGGATCTGGTCACTGGTTCAATCCTGATCTGCTCGTGTCCCGGGACTGGGTTTGCTCCTGGCTTCTGCTCCAGGTGGAGCTTGTTTCCTCGGCTCTCTCTGTCCTAGGAGTCTCATTCAGTTCCACTCCTGTGGAATTTGTTGCCCAAGGTGGAGTTTCTTGCCTTGGGGCAATTTTGGCTTAGGTTACCAGCTTTGACCTGTATCTGTAAATCTTAGTCTGGGTTCCCTCCTGCAGAAGTCCCTGGGTTGGAGTTGGACCTGGAAAGGTTTCTGGTTCTGGTCTACTGCCTTGGAGGTTCTAGGCTTGGGTGTGCCCAAACCCACAGGGAACCTGCTTGCTTCCTCAGAGGTCTCAGACTTGCACTGGGACCCACATGGGTTCCAGGTTCCTGCCTATTCCCTTTGATGTCCCAAACCAATGCCCGAACCCACAGGGGGCCTGGCTCAGGCCTACTCTCTCTGAGGTCCCAGATTGGCGCCTGGCCCCATCGAAATCTCTGGCTCCTGCTTATTCCCTAGGAGGACCCAGCCTCACTCAAGTCTAGGCAGACGGAGGTCCTGGCTCCATCCTATTTCCTGGGAGGTCCTACACTCTCACCCAGACCTGCGCGGGTGTTGGCCTTTGTCCACGCCCTTGAAGGTCCCAGATTCATGTCCAGACCCTCAGCAGTCTCTGGCTCTGGCTCACTCGCTCAGCGGTTACTCCCTTGTACCTGTTCCGGTGGAGATCGTTGGCTCTGGATCTGGTCGCTGGGTCAATCCTGATCTGCTCATTTCCCGGGACCGGGTTTGCTCCTGTCTTCTGCTCCTGGTGGAGCTTGTTCTTTCTTTGTCTTAGGTAACTGGTTCAGTCCCACTCCGGTTCCGTTGGAGGTCGTGGGCTCTGAGTCAGGTCGTTGACTCAATCAGTGTCCCAGGACTCTGTTGGCTCCCAGGGCTGGATTTGCTCCTGGCTTCTGCCCCAGGTGGAGCTTGTTTCCTCAGCTCTCTCTGTCCTAGCATTAGTATATTTCTTAACATTAAATTACATTTGCAATAAAAAACATTTTTAGGCTGGAGAGATGGCTCAGCGGTTGAGAGCATTGGCTGTTCTTCCAGCGCACCCGGGTTCAGTTCCCAGCACCCACACGGCTGCTCACAACTGTGTGCAACTCCAGTTCCAGGAGATCTGACACCTTCACACCAATACACATAAAATAAACTTAAATAAATTATTTTTTTCCATGATATTTATTGAGCTCTACATTTTTCTCTGTTCCCCTCCCTGCCTCTTCCCTCCCTCCTTCAACCCTCCCCCCTAAATAAATTATTTTTAAAAACATGATTTTCAATTTAAAAAACGGCAGACTTCCCAGAGCAGGCCTGGATGGCCCATTATGGGTTTCCCTACTCCAGTCTGATCAGGAAGAATTCAGGAGTTTTGGCTCCCGGGAAATGTAGGCAAAACAGATTTACCCTAGAGGATTGCCTTTTTAGCAAATTTTGGCTTAGATGAAAACAGGCTTTAGATAAGAAGTAATCTTATCTGAAGTGCTTCATTTCTGCCAGCAGTTTCTCCTCCTCCTGGGTTGTTTGTTTATTTGTCTGTTTGTTTTGAAATGATGTCTCTACGAAACCCTGGCTGTCCTGGAACTGCTAAGTAGAAGAGGCTGGCCTCTAACTCAGAGATCCCACAGCTTTTGTCTCCTAAGCACTGGGAGTAAAGGCATGGGATACCACGCTGGCTGCATTTTAAACATATTTGGATATATATGCTCAGATGTGATGCTGTAATTTTTAAAAATTCTATTGGATTTTGAAATTTTTATTAGTCAAGTTTATTTAAGTGTTTTATTTATTTAGGTTTTTGGGATGGGGGTTGTTTGTTTCTTTCTTTCTTTTGTTTTGTTTTCCCAAGACAAGGTTTCTCTGTGTCATCTTCTCTGTCCTGGGAGGCACTCTATGCAGATATCCATCTGCATCTGCCTCTGGAGTGCTAGAATTAAAGGCGTGTGCCACCATTGCCCGGCAACTTTTTATTTTTTTTATTTCATTTTATTTTATTTTATTTTTAGTTTTTCGAGACAAAGTTTCTCTGTAGCTTTGGAGCCTGTCCTGGAACTAAGTCTGTGGACCAGGCTGGTTTCGAACTCACAGAGATCCGCCTGCCTCTGCCTCCCGAGTGCTGGGATTAAAGGCATGCCCCACCGCCGCCCGGCGTAACTTTTTATTTCTTATTTGTGTGATATGTGAGTGAGTGGAGGCATGCTAGACCCACAGCTCGCTGTGGAGGTCAGGGGACAGCCACCAAGTCAGTACTCACTCCACCATGGGGGTAAGAGGGTGAAGCTCAGGTCATATTTATTTGTCCATCCATCCATCCATCCATCCATCCATCCATCCATCCATCCATCCATTCATCCATCCATCCATCCATCCATCCATCCATCCATCCGTTTATTGCTCACTGTGGATTTTCTTGAGAATCTCCACTGTAGCTATTTACTAAGTGTTCTTACTGGGGCAGATGCCAAAATGCAAAGCTAGTGTAGTCTTCAAGGGCGACCGAACCGGCAGAGGTTGCAAGCTGTTTCCACTAGGTGGCAGCCAAGGCTCAAGCTGGAGGGCCCGGGTACCAAAAAGCTTCTGTAAAGCCGGTCTCCCTAGCAATCTTTGGGACTTTCTCCCGGGAAATCTAACCCATTCAGACTTGGGTTTGTCCCTCTTAGTACAAACTCCAAACGCAGAGAACGTTTTCGTATTTGCAATAAGAAAGGCGAGAATCGTAAATGAAACGGAGGTTTTATTCAGGAGACTTTGGCACAATCTTATTGGAAGACTTACCAGAAACAGAAGTTTCTGGGCATGAGGAATTGAAGTTGAGACACAAAATGCTACTCAGAGAAATAATTTATTCCTTTTGTTTGTTTGTTTGGTTGGTTGGTTTTAGTGGTTTTTCGAGAAAGGGTCTCTCCGTGCAACAGTCCTTGCTGTCCTGGAATTTCCTTTGTAGATTAGGCTGCCTCAAGGTCACAAAATCTGCCAGCCTTTGGCTCTGCCTCTTGAGTGCTGGGATTAAAGGCGTGTGCCACTACTGCCTGGTTAAGAATTTGTCTTATGGTGAGATGATAACGATTGAGCAAAGTCCTCAAAAGCAAGGAGGAGGATTTGGAGCGGGTTTAAACCTGTTCCTGGCTGTTTCCTCTCCAACATTTTGCCAGAAAGGAAATCAACTGGCAGGGACCATAACCATGGTTTGAAGGGATATTAGCTTACTTCCTTGCAAGCACAGCCACTTGACAGTGAAAGTTTCTGCCTAGTGGGTAATAGGCTCCTCCCATTTGACTCTGTGTTCTTGAGACATTTCTAACAGAAGTCTTAATTTGGAAAGCCTGGTGCTGAGTGGGAAGCCCTTTGTGTGCTCTCCAGTTAGGAGAGGGAAGTGAAGCATGGGGATGTGGGACCAGTCTATGATCATCAGGGTCTCCTGATCTCCACCTTGGGTTTGTTTAATTAAAGACTTTATTAAATAAGATAACATAAGGCCATTTTCATGCAAGGGCTTAATGTACTTCAATGTCTTGAAGAACACATAATCTTGACTTTAATTGCAAACAAAGTAAATAGAATGGATATTCCCCAGTTAAATATCATTACCCAAATCCAGACTCCATCGCCTGGGAGATCTAGGAAATCACTCCTGTGAACTGGACATTTGTTCCTGTGTGTTCCACAGATACCTATTTAAGCTGAGACACCTGTGTGCACTTCCTCTCAAGATGTGTTTGATGTTCACTTAGGGCTCAAAGCGGTGAAGACAGGGATTCCAGTTCTATTCCTCTTGGGACCTTCTCTTTGTCCTTACATTCCTGCTGGGATCTCACAAGGACTGTGGAGCAGGTCCAGTCTTAACATGACTGTGGCTCAGTGACCAGACTAGGAGAGTACAGATTATAACTGCCCTGGATCCATCCAACCTGTCCTGGTCACGAGGGTGGCTGTCCTTCTGACCTGCAGAAACTCAATATCTAAGCCAAACACCTTCTTCAACTCCAATGCTAACACAGCATTCACACAGGTCAGAGATTCACAGTGACAACGCAAAGAAAAACAAACGAATTTGTTTATTATCCATTCCAGTTTCATGGGACTCATATTGCAAAGCAGCTACATGTTAAAAAATTTTTTTCCATTATTTTAAGACAGAGTTTCGTCAGACGGTGGTGGTGCATGCCTTTAATCCCAGCACTTGGGAGGCAGAGGCAGGAGGATCTCTGTGAGTTCAAGACCAGCCTGGTCTACAAGAGCTAGTTCCAGGACAGGCTCCAAAGCCACAGAAAAACCCTGTCTCGAAAAACCAAAAAAAAAAAAAAAAAAAAAAAAAGACAGAGTTTCTCTGCAGCTTTTGGAGCCTGTCCTGGAATTCACTTTGTAGAATAGGCTCGCCTCAAACTCACAGAGATTCACCCATCTCTGCCTCCACCCAGCAAGAAGAGACTTCCCTGACCAGGAATCATACCCAGGCCTTGGTGGTGACAGTGTAGAATCCAAACCACTAGACCACCAGTGAACATCTTAAATTTCTACTGAATGAAATATTGCAACATTTAGAAACCAGTCAAGGCTGGTATAGAGAGCACTGAACTATGATTTTCAAAGCAATCTCCATTAGACTTTGCTATCAGATTATTATTTTTTGTCATCTTTCTACTAGAAACAGAAGTTCTGCAAGGATGTCCTGTGTCCTTAATTGTTGAAGAGTTGAAGAACTCTACTCCTGGGCCAGTTCTGTACAAAAAACATCATGGAAAGCTGTCGGTTTCTCGGTGAATTCAAGATATAGCAGATGAGTCTTCGCACGTCTGTTGAAAGGCCCAGTGATGTGAATTAAAGAAAGTGTTGAAAATTCAAATTTAAAAAAAAAGACGTTAGACAGTAGTTCTCTAGAGTGCTTATTTTATTTCCTATATAGACGTCCTCAAAAATGAAACTCAAAGAGCAAACTTGAAGATCTAAGCAATGATATGTCAATATCCTCTCCACACCCACATCTATGTGATCACTCTCTGTATCCTGGCACATGGCGTAATTCACAGGTTAGGTGCTGCTGGAACAATCACTTAAAAGTTCTGGTAGCCAGTTGGTGGTGGTGCACTTCTTTAATCCCCACACTCGGGAGGCAGAGGTAGGCGGAACTCTGTGAGTTCAACGACAGCCTGGTTTATAAAACCAGTGCCAGGAGAGCTAGGGCTACACAGAGGAACCCTATTACCAAAACCAAATCAAAATAATAACTTAAAAAAATAAAAAACAAAAAGATCCTGAGAATACTGAAAGAGCAAAGTTGCCATCCATAGTCCAATAAGGTCTAAAAATATCTTAGAGTCACAACAGCTGCTGATCATGCTTGAGCACTTCCGAAGCATGGGGTAGAGAATACAAGCTGATCCTGGACCACAATGGTGGGCTGCAGAGGAAGAGCTACTAACCTCGCAGGCATTTTCTTGCACAGGTGAAATCCAGGAGAAATATCCTGACTGTCCCAATTTATGAGCACTGTTTTACATAACTGTTTGCTTTATTACCTGCAAATGCAGGGTGGTCGTTCCTTCCTTTCTTCCTTTTTTCCTTCCCTCCTTTCATCTCACTAAATAGATCCGTCTGTCCTAGAACTCACTATGTAAATCAGGGTGGCCTGCAACTCCCAGGGATACACCTGTTAGACGTAAGGCCCTGTATGACCATGCATGCCTAGCTTAGATTGACTACTGAGGGGCTAGACTTCCTGGAAGACCGACAGCTGATGTAAGGATTATAAAAGGCCACCCTCTCGAGGCCAGGTGGCAGGGTTTTCTGTGCCTGGGCCAGCACTGCCATGACCTTCCACTCCAGTCACTCCTGCTTCTGTAAATGAGTTCAGTTCTGCAGCAGAAATTTGGGATCTGGAAATTGCTAAAATAGAAAGACTCTCCTGGTCAGCAGTGGTGGTACATGCCCCTAATCTCCACACTAGGGAGACAAGGCCAAGTAAACCTGAGTCCAGGACCAGCACAGCCTCTATGTAGAGGGTTCTAGAACAGTCAAGCAACCCAGAACCCCACAGAACCAAAAAAGCATCCTTGGGATAGCGTATGCATATGTAGGAGGCAGAAGATCTGGTTTCTCCTAGGACAAAGGCTGTAGCTGTGTTTGGAGGGCTGGGCACTTAATGTGGCATTAGTGATCTTGCCTGGCATGCACATAATAGGGAATCCAGGCTGGAGGAAGAAGGGCAAGGTGGAAGTTGCAGGCGGCCCCTAGATTAGTTTGAAGGGAAGAGGGGCTTGGGGGAGCTCAGTAGTTGTCCTTGCTGTTTCCCAATGTTCTCAAGGACACTCTCCGTGTGCTGCTGTCTTGTGTCCCAGCACATGTAAGCACGAAGATGCCTATTGGGGACCCTGGAGGACTCCCCTTAAAAAGAACTAAAGTTTGCCCTGTGCCCATCATGGGAAAAACAGTAGTGTGTCCTCATCTGTGTCCACTCCACCCTTCATCTTTTCCCTAGGGCCATCCCCCAAACAACACAAATTTCCAGGTGTTTAATACGTTTATTAAGAAAACTGAGAAAGTAGCCGGGCGGTGGTGGTGCACGCCTTTAATCCAGAGGCAGAGGCAGGTGAATCCCTGTGAGTTCAAGGCCATACAAGAGCTAGTTCCAGGACAGGCTCCAAAGCTAGAGAAACCCTGTCTTAAAAAACCAAACCAAACCAAACAAACAAACAAAAACAAAAAACAGACATCTGCAAAGACAACTCTGCTCTTGCCTGTGAGCAGCTGCAGGGGTGTTGCTTTAGTAGCTGGAATTCAGAGAGGATCAGCTAACGGCAAGTCTTAGCAGGCGTCAGGTCTCCTGAGATTGCGACAGTTTTTGCGCTTTCTGCCAAAAGCCCTTTGAAGCCACAGCCAGCAGCTTAGGCACCTGGGGCTGTCAGAAGCAGGATCACGCTCAGGGTGAGCAGGATCACCCTCAGGGTGAGCAGGATCACCCTCAGGGTAGTCTTCACCATCACAGGTCACGAGTTCCAGTCCTTGCTCCGAGATGCCGAGTAAGCCTGGGGAGGCTTGGTCTGGCTCCTGCACATGGCTGTCTGTGTTGTTCACCTCTCCTGGGGGCACCCGGGGTTCCTTCTGACTCTCACTCCGGAGCATCTCTGCACTCCACTTCATGGCACAGTCCAGTCTGGGGTGGTATCTCAGGCAGTCCCAGCTGTCAAGCCCACAGGGAAGAGAAAGCAGTTCCCACCCAGCAGAGCAGCCCTCTTCAAAGCAGCGGCTGGGCTCTGTGCAGAAACACAGTGGCCAGGACTTGGAATACGGTGAACTCAGGCCTGGCAATGTGTGTGGACTTTGCCTTCTGTGCTGTGAAGAATCTGACATATCTTCCACAAAACCGGGGCAGACCTGCTCTGAAGTCTTGGCTTCACCTATGCAACACTGCAGGCAGCTCCTTCTGAGCATCTGATTCAGAAATCAATTAGTTACTTTTTTATACTTTAACTATAACACTGCAGGATACTGGGGTATAAATTTAGAACCCCACAGTTATTTGCATTCAATAAGGTGTGAAGTCCAGATCTGAAGGTCCTGGGGTTGCATGCCTTTAATCCCAGCTCTGGACAAGCAGAGCCAGGGGCAGCTGGTTCTCCGAGTTCAAGACCAGCCTGGTCTACAGAGCTAGTTTTAGGACAGCCAGGGCTACAGAGCGAAACTTTGTTTTGAAAAGTTGGGTGGTGGTGGTACACGCCTTTAATCCCAGCACTCAGGAGGCAGAGACATGTGGATCTCTGTGAGTTCTAGGCCAGCCTGTTCTATAGAGCGAGTTCCACAAAAGGCTCTAAAACCACCAAGAAACCTGCCCCCCAAAAAGAAAAAAAAATAAAGAGCTAATGAAAAGAAAGAAAACAACAAACAAACACAAAATGAAAACTAAACAAAAACGCAGACAATTGATGATCCCATTACAGCAAAGCCCGAAGAAGAAAAAAAAACCCACAAAATAACATCACCAACGATGAAAACCAAATTAACAGGAGATAGCAACCACTGGTCATTAACATCCCTTAATGTAAATGGACTCAACTCACCCATAAAAAGGCACAGGCTAACAGATTGGATACGAAAACAGAATCTATTCCTCTTCTGCATACAAGAAACGCATCTCAACCTCAAAGACAGACATCGTCTCAGAGTAAAAGGTTGGGAAAAAATATATCAATCAAATGGACCTAAGAAAGAAGCAGGTGTAGCTATCCTAATATCTAACAAAATAGACTTCAAGCTAAAATCAGTTAAAAGAGACAAAGTGAAGATTCTCAAAGTAAACTCCTATCATCCCTGGTATGATTAGCTATATATAAATATATATGGAATTTATTAGAGTGACTTACAGGCTGTAGTCCAGGTAATCCAGCAATGGTTGGCTATTAGCTGTAAATCCAAGAATCAAGAAGTTTCTCAGTCCACTAGGCTGGATGTCTCAGCAGGTCTTCAGTAAGACTGGACTCCTGAAGAAGTAGGCTCTGATGCCAGTGAAGTAATATAATAGACTTGCTAGCAAGGTGAGAGGAAGCAGACAAAGTGAAGCTTCCTTCTTCCATGTTCTTTTATAGGCTTCCAGCAAAAGGTGTGGCCCAGATTAAAGGTGTGTCTTCCTGCCTGGACATCTACATTACAGCTATGCCTCTGCCTCCTGAGTGCTGGGATTAAATGCATGTGCCACCACCACTCAGCTAGCTTTATTCCTTTAAAACATTATTATGTTTTAATAATAACATAATAACATTTAAAAACTCATATTATGTATGAGTATTTTATGTACCTGTGTATATGCATGTGGGTGCTGGGTCTTCTACAAGAGCAGTAACTCTTTACCATTTTCGTCATCGCTCCAGGCCCCAGGATAGGTTTCTTTTATTTACATGAGTATTTTGCTTGAGTGCATGTCTATGCATCTTATGTGTACGTGGTACAGGAGGAGGTCATAAAGGGTGTTGGAATTCCTGTTACTGGAGTTATGGGCCTTGTGTGTGCTCTGTGGGTTCTAGGAATAGATTATGGTCCTCTGCAAGAACAAGTGCTTTTGGTCACTGAGCCACCAACACAAGTTTCTTAAAGCAACTGCTGTGCTTCACTTAGGCCCGGGTCAGGAGGTCAGCCAGAGAGTGAGGAAAGACTGCGGCTATGCCTTGTGGCTCACTGGCTGAGGAAGTGTATGCCAGGTCTTTGCCTGGTTTCTCTCCTGAATGCTTCCCCTGGGTGCCTGTTGTAGGACTTTTCCTTAAGTCTGAAGGTGTAGCTTTCCGGGTAGCTGCTCGCTAGCTGCACAGTCACTTTGATGCAGCAACTGGCCGGCCTATGGATTAACCCATCCACCAGCAGCATGCAATCACAGTTTATTGCAGTGGCCAACTGAATTTGAATTTTGTCTGAGTCTTGGCACCACAGCTGTCTTCACGGTGGGTTTCAGATCTTTACCTTCCATGGGTCCACAGCGTAGCTGCCAGGGCCCTCTTCCTTATCACCAAAGCTCCATTTCAGGTCCATGAGTTTCTCCATTCGCCTCACAACTGCTTGCTGGATGGACACAAACCTTGTCTGTAGCATCATAGGTGACAGCAACTTAACAACTTTAAAATATATCTGTGTATATACTTTATATATATTAAACATATATGTATACATTGTACATTATATTATATTAAATATATACATATATAAAATTGTGTATATACATTAAATTGTGTGTGGACTTGAACGCATTGGCACAGGAACCACTTCCTAAATAGAATCCCAGCAGCACAGACACTGAGAGAAACAATTAATAAATGGGACCTCCTGAAACTGAAAAGCTTCTGTAAAGCAAAGGACATGGTCAACAAGACAAAACGACAGCCTACAGAATGGGAAAAGATCTTCACTAACCCCACGTCAGACAGAGGTCTGATCTCCAAAATATACACAGAACTCAAGAAATTGGACACCAAAAGATCACATAATCCAATAAAAAAATGGAGTACAGACCTAAATAGAGAACTCTCAACAGAGGAATCTAAAATGGCTGAAAGACACTTAAGGAATTGCTCAACATCCTTAGTCATCAGAGAAATGCAAATCACAGCAGCTCTGAGATTCCATCTTATACCTGTAAGAATGGCCAAAATCAAAAACACTGATGACAACTTATGCTGGAGAGGTTGTGGGGAAAAGGGAACACTCCTGCATTGCTGGTGGGCATGCAAGCTGGTACAACCCTTTGGATGTCAGTGTGGTGATTTTTCAGAAAATTAGGAAACAACGTTCCTCAAGACCCAGTAATACCACTTTTGGGTATATATCCAAAGGATGCTCATCGTGCCATAAAGACATGTGCTCAACTATGTTCATAGCAGCTTTATTTGTCATAGCCAGAACCTGGAAACAACCTAAATGCCCCTCAATCGAAGAATGGATAAAAAAAATGTGGTACATTTACACAATGGAGTACTACATAGCAGAAAAAAAAATGACATCTTGAATTTTGCAGGAAAATGGATGGAGCTAGAAAACATTAGTGAGTGAGGTAACCCAGACACAGAAAGACAATTATCACATGTACTCACTCATAGGTGGTTTTTAAACATAAAGCAAAGAAAGCCAGCCTATGAATCACAATCTCAGAGAACCTAGACAACGAGGACACTAAGAGAGACACACATGGATCTAATCTACATGGGAAGTAGAAAGTATAAAAAGATAAGATCTCCTGAGTAAATTGGGAGCATGGAGACTTTGGGGGAGGGTTGAAGGGAGGAAGGGAGAGGCAGGGAGGGGAGCAGAGAAAAATGTAGAGCTCAATAAATATCAATTAGCTGGGTGGTGGTGGCGCACGCCTTTAATCCCAGCACTCAGGAGGCAGAGCCAGGTGGATCTCTGTGAGTTCGAGACCAACCTGGTCTACAGAGCTAGTTCCAGGACAGGCTCCAAAGCCACAGAGAAACCCTGTCTTAAAAACCAAAAAATAAATAAATATCAATTTAAAAAGATAAAAAAAATTGTGTGTGGATGTGTTAGTGTGTAGGTATGTGCACATTCAAGTGGGTGTCCCATAAAGGGCAGAGGCATTGGATCCCTTGGTTGTGAAGGTACAGACAGTTGTGAGATGCCTGTTTTGAGTCATGTGAACCAAACGGGTTCCCTTGGAGAATACTTACTCTTAACTCGTGAGTGACCTCTCCAGCCTACCTAGTGGTGTTATCAGTCAGGGTTTCACAACAACTGGTTCCAGGTGCACTAGATTTTGGGAAACACAGTTCTCTGCCCCAGCAGCACCAAGGGAGCAATGCCCTGGAGTTCTTCACAGCAAGGTTGTTCTCTTACGCTTTGTCTTGTTTTGGTGTCAAGACAGAGTTTCTCAGCACAGGCCTGGCTGTCTTAGGACTCACTCTGTACACCAGGCTGGCCTCAAACTCAGAGATTCACCTGCCTCAGCCTCCTGAGTGCGGTGATTAAAGGTGTGCGCCACCATGGCCAACCCGACTTTTCATAGTAGGTTTTAAGTAGAAACAAGCTGCTGTTTGTTCTCAAGAGTTGAAGGCAAACAGTACTGGGCTCGAGCAATGCTAATCCCACTGTCAGAAAGCCACTGCCTATCCAGTTCACCATCCCAGAATATGTTTGCACTCCGTTTCAATCGCAGTACCGCTATTCTTTTGTGCTTTCGGTTTTCCCAAAATTGCACAATTAAGGGCACCAAAGCGTTGTTGTCTCTCCTCTGAGAGTTCCCCTTAGATAGGTACAGCCTCCCTGCATACATCTATATCCTGTAGCATGAGGATGACACTAACCTGGCATTGTCTCACATCCTCCAGGGTTTGTTGCAGGTCCTTATAGTTGGACAACCAACTATACGAAGCCCTTCCTGGACAGAGTTCAGCCCAAGCCCTTCCCAAGGCATAGCAGGGCAGGGACACAACTCCTTTTGTGCCCCAAGAACTCACTCGTGTCCCCAGGGGCCAAAGCATCTTTGTGGCAGGACCGAGTTTCCCTACAGACATCCTAAGCTCCTGGACTCCCTTGGTTAATCCAGACTGGTGAGAGGCCACAGCAGGAGCCAGCTAGGAAGGAACAGTGCAAGTCAGAAGCTAAACTGGTTCCCATGCAAATCCTCAGCTCTGCCTCCCGAAGCTGTGGCTGGAGACTTTTTGATTGACTATAGTTGTCGCTTCATCATACCCCATCATTAGTGCCCTTTTAACAACACCCAGCGTTTTGGGATCAGACAACCTCTTTTCGCCACTGACCTTGATTTGTCCTTGGAGCCAAGTTCCCCTGGACTGACAGCTACCTCCATTAGAACTGGGCAGTGATTTGAAACCCTGCAGGTGATTTTGCTCCTAAGTGCTTTTGTTTTGCACCCGGGATCTGGTTCTACAAACAGGCTGAACCCGCAGTGAGTCCCGCATCTGCCAACTGAACGCTGGATAAACCAGCACCACAGCGGTTTCCGCCTGTTTTTGCACCCTTTCCCGCTCTCCGAATTTTCTAAAATTTCATTTGATCGCTTTAGTTTATGGCTTACCTGCCTCATGCCTGGGAACCGGAACACGGATTTAGTTTAGGCTTTGCCCGAACTGGTGCAGGAATCCAGATTTTGGCACTACGGAGGCAGAAGGAACTGATTTGGGAGCCCTAACTGTGGCAATGGGAGATAACTTTCTGCAACTAGAAGAAGCTTGCTGTGCGTCCAGGAAGCAGCCGTTCATCATAACAGACATTCACCATTCTTCTTGCTCCCACTCTAGCTCAGGTTGAACCCCGTGGTCTTCACTTGTTCCAGGGCAAGCACGGTATTTAGCTATGGAACATTCTGGAGTTGGCTAGTATAGGACCTAGAGCACCTAGCAGCAGGACACCCTGCACTCAGCTAGACCCACGGTTTCTAGTCCAGCTTGGATCCCAGGACCCTTGCTTGACCCGCGGTTTCCCTCCAGATGGCCAACAGCTGTATTTTCCCTTGAGACAAACGCTATCCATTCTTAGCCTGGGGGAGACTGCTGATTGCACTTTTGCTCAGATAGAGAAACCTGTCATTTTCTTGGGCACCTCAGAGTCAGGCTGACCTGGACCATGGTGTGCCCCCCCCCCAGTTCGGTGTTTGCACACTCATTCGAAGCTCAGCTGCTAAAGATGCATGAACACATTAATGAAGTGCGCAGTAAAGGCCACCAAACTGTAACACCCGATTCTGTGTTACCCTCTCGGTACAGTTCGCGCGCCACTGTACCGTACACGAGCCGGGCAAGGGCCTGGAGATTGAAAGAACACACAAAGAGACCTGGGTCATTCGAAAGGAGATTAGCCAAATGCCGTTTATTCAACTTTGGGGAAATCCTTACACACCTAGCTGCTGCACAAGGGATTCCCCCCCCACACCCAGGCAGGTAGGAAATTGCCACACCCAAGATGGAGTAAACAATGCCCTGTAGCTACTCACCAGGCGGGGGCAGAGGGAGCACAGGAACAAACAAGATGTTTTATCTGGATGACCAGAAACTGTCCTCAAGTAACCCCAGGAGCAGGGGTCAGACCCGGGCCCTACACCAAACCAGCACCTTCTATGTCAGTTTCAGATCTAAACAGCTGGCTTTACTACTGGTCCTTTTACTCAACAACACACAACGACCTCTTCGGTGTAAAATACAACACCAGGAAAAACCCACGATAAAGTAACCTGACGATTTCTTAGGCCCAAACTCAAGGTTTGAGCCAGCCTTGAAATATACTGCAGTTGTGCAATTACTCAACTTGCGCACCCATCCCTGCTGATAGAGGGGCAGAGCAGGAGTTGAGGTCAATGCGGGAGGGAGTCCAAGGACTAAGCCAAAACGCTTTGATCACAAGTACCCAGTACTGGCCTCCCAGCTGCAGGTGGGATGCTTATTTACCACACGGGGCGCTGAGGAGTCAGCATTCAGTAGCGATTCCTGATGCTCAGCTCCTTATCTTTTTGTTTGTTTGTTTTTTCGAGACAGGGTTTCTCTGTAACTTTGGAGCCTGTCCTGGAACTAGCTCTTGTAGACCAGGTTGGCCTCGAACTCACAGAGATCCGCCTGCCTCTGCCTCCTGAGTGCTGGGATTAAAGGCGCACGCCACCACCGCCTGGCTTTCAGCTCCTTGAGTTTTCCCAGTATGTATTCAGTGACCCGCGAGTGTCCGCGATCCGTCCACCGAGCCTTCTTTCAATGGGTTGCAAGCAGGCCCGGGCTGCAATCCGGCCACGATTTCAAAGTGCGTCCTTTATTTTTTGCCTCATTCCTTTCGTTTTTGCGGTTGGAATCAGGCGCTGCGTGGTACGCTTCCGTGGGATTCAATCCGAACACGAATCATGATTCCGACGCTGGAGTGACCAGCACAATGCTGGAAAAACGAGTGGCGCCCTGGTGCAAGTGTGTACCAGGTGCGGTCAGAACTCCGCGGTTTCGGTTCATTTTCTTGTCCTCTACGTTCGGCTCGTCGTCGTTTCTAAACTTTGAAAATTCTTCCTATTTTTTTCGTTAGCCCATTTCGTGTTGGATGCCATCGACAAACGCTCATTTTCTGCTGAGCAAGTGTCCCAAGACATCCGACCCCGGCCGCCTGGAAGACGACTAATTTGGTGTTTGCACCATGGAATCTCCATCGAGGCTGCCTTCCTTTCGTTGCAGTTTTCGGGCAAAGCACCTTCCAGGGTTAGAGTGTGGCGCCTTCTCCGATGGCCTTTGCCCTCTTGTCTTCCTTTCTCGGGTCTCAGCGCGGTTTCGTACCGCGGGCAAGACCACGCCGGCGTATTTTGTTGGGCCTTGCGAACCTGCCCCAGTCGGTAGGTAGTCCTCTGGTCCTCATGTCCGCTGTGGTGGGTGGTCACAGCGGGAGTCTGTGCCAATGAAGAAGTCCCAGTCAAAAGCTTCTGACACCAATCTGCAGCTCTACCTCAGAGCTGCATTAACTTCTGGGGTTTCTGTGGCGCCGGCAAGCAGCCTTGCCGCTATTCAAGGTGCACAGCGCCAGCACTAACGGTTTTTCCAGCCTATGTTCAGCGGTCTGAGAGTGTGTGTCAGCGATTCGCCCCCCAGCCGACTTTAGGTAGGCTGTCAGGAGGCCCAGGCTGCAATCCGATAGCGAGTTCAAACCACGTACACGATTTTCTTCCTCGGTCCTTTCCTTTTGTGGGAGGAATCCAGGTCGGCCAGGAAGGCTGAGGCAGAATTAGACAAGAACCGGACACTATGAGTAAAACGCTTTAAGAAACCTTTGGCATATCGGTGCGAGTGTGCAAAGTAAGGACGCCCCGGGGTCGTGTCGTTTTTCGCGCCTTCTATGCTCAGGCCATCGTCGTCTCTAAATGCTGAAAATGAGTCTGATTTCTTTCGTTAGCGGATTCCGCGCCTACTGCAGTTGGCCAATGCGCGTTTTCAGCCGGACTTGTGTCCCAAGACCTCTGACCTGGACCAGTTTTGTTAGGCCTCCTAGAGCGCATTCTTTGCCCAACACGCTGCATGCTCCATGCTGCTGCATACCGGTATTTGGCTGCAGGCGCCTCTCAGCCTGTTTTAGAGTGACCTCTGTGCCTAGAAGACTACAAATTCCGTGTTTACACCGATTTTTCTTTTGTTGAGCGGACGTTTTGTGGACAGCACGTTCCATGCCGCCAGTGCGGTGTAGTCCCCGCTGGTTTTCTCGCTGGCTGTCCGTTTCTCCGGTCATCGTCCCTCTATGGCCTCGCTGTCAAGAAGGAGGCTTATGCCTGCCTGATATCAGCGCACTCGCACCTCCAGGTGTTAGCCCAACCTTGCATTCCTGGGAAAGTCCTGGTTAGTCCGCCCACCTACTTGTTCAAGCTACTGGGTGGGCACAGCGGAAGCCAGGTCTATGAAGTCCCAGGCAGAAGCATAAATGCTTCAAGAAGCAGATCAGCTATGGAGCTGCCTCCGGTCTTCACTGGAGGGGTCGCTGCTGCTCCAGCGCTTAGCCTCCAAGTCATTTCAGACAAAGCCTGCGCTTTTGGTTTTCCCAACCCGCCTGTCCCCAGTTCATTCCTCCCAGCCAAGTCAGCAGCCCTGGGCTGAAATTCGGTGATTTCAAACCGCATACGTGATTTTGTTCCACGGCGGTTTCATTTTACCGCCGGAATCAGGCTCTGACAGGCAGGCTTCGCAAATTCGTCTGATTTCTTTCATTTATGGATTTTATTCGAAGTTCTGTCTGGCAAAAGAACGTTTTGAAACTCACAAGTTTACCAGTTCATCTGACCTCGACCCCTCCCGAAAGACTACAAATACCTAGGGCCAGAGGAACCTGCAGAAGGCGCTGCTGTCCTCCCGGTGCAAGTGCTGCAATAGCAATGGAGTCGACTTTCTGGTCCCTGCAGGTTAAGCAGGCCTGGGATTCCCCCCTTGTGGTGCCAGAGGCCAAACCTCCTCTGCTCCCCCATCTTCTTAGAAGACCTTGGTCCACGGCCTCTTCCTTTCTATTCAATCCTAGGAGTGATCCCCTCAGACAGAGGAGTGATCCCCTCAGACGAACAACCGGTTCATTGTCTCCAGGGTGACTTCGCCGGATCCCAACTCGGTGCCCAGCAAGCCCAACTCCCTGAGCGCCTTCCACGAGAGCCAGGAGAAATTCACAACTCTGGGAACACGGGATGACCATGCAGAAGAAAGGGTCACGGTGGAAATGAAGCACCGGACCTGTTCCAGAGCGCCCCATCAGGGCGGCGAGAAACCGTGGGACACCAAGACCTCTGACAGGAGGAGCACCTGGGAATGCTACCGAGTGTGGAAGAAGACTTCCAGTTTTGTTAGGCCTCCTAGAGCGCATTCTTTGCCCAACACGCTGCATGCTCCATGCTGCTGCATACCGGTATTTGGCTGCAGGGGCCTCTCAGCCTGTTTTAGAGTGACCCCTGTGCCTAGAGAACAGGTTCCTAAACCTAAACCGCAGCGGGTATTTTCAGTACCGCCCACGGCTTCCAAAAGAAACACACAGAGAGATGGTCCCTGTCAATTCTTTTAAATTAATTATTTAATTATTTTTCCAGCCTTCCATGTCAATTCTTTTTGGTTTTGTCGAGAATGGGTTTCTCTATGTACCTTTGGAGCATGTCTTGGAACTCCTTGTGCAGCCAAGGCTGGCCTCGAACTCACAGAGTTCTGCTGGAATTAAGGGCGTGTGTCACCACCACCCCATGTCAATTCTTTCTTGTTTAATAATTGATTTCAAAGATAATTTCCTGGTTTTTGCCGCATAGTTTTTTGTTTGTTTTTGTTTTTTCGAGACAGGGTTTCTCTGTAGCTTTTGGAGCCTGTCCTGGAACTAGCTCTTGTAGACCAGGCTGGCCTCGAACTCACAGAGATCCACCTGCTTCCGTGCTGGGATTAAAGGCGTGCGCCACTACCGCCAGGCTGACGCACAGTTTTTGTAGTCCAGTTCACCGCTTTCTAGGATTCTTGGAAAGGTTGGGATGGGGGCAACCGTGGGACAACCTGCAACGAGAACGCTTGGCTTTAGCTTTCGAGATTTTGGGACAATTAGGTCCAGGGAGAGCAAACCGTGCTGTTTGGCCTTCATTTGCACGTGTGGGGAGTTTCTTCGGCTGCTGCAGGGCTACTGGCCTGGGGCAAGAGGGCAGAGGATTAGGACCTGGTGGCTTTTCATTCGCACACTGGGTTTTATGGGAACCTAGCTATCCTAGGCGTGTTGGCGCTTAGTGGGTGCGCTTTCACAAGCTGGTGGGAGGGCATAGCGGAAACAGGCCAATGAACAAGTCCAAGACAGAAGCCCAGTAGGTTCATTAGCAGATCTTCAGCTTGGCCAGGAAGTTGCGGCTAGCAACATTTTCACCGCAGGGGTAGCTGAGACACCCCCATTAGGCCTCTCTTCAGTTCCGGGTGGTCAGCGGTAACGCTTTGGGTTCTGCTGACGAGGATTCAAGACTTGAACGGGTCAAGTTTCACATGACTGTCAGAGGGCCCGGGCTAAAATCCAACAGCGAATTTAAACCGTGTGCGCGTAGGCTATGGTAGGATTCGTCGCGAACTCGCGGTCCGGATGGTGTGGGCAAAACGCTGGTACCACGCTACGAGTGTGCACCGTATTAGGTCAGGATTCGGCGGTTTCGGTTTTGGCGTCCTCTCCACCCTCCGCCTTTTCTAAACCCGGAGAATTTGACCAGTTTCTTTGGTTTGCCAACTTCGTGCTGAGTGCTGTCAACAAATGCCACGTTTTTAGCTTAGCAGGTGGCAAGGCATCCTCCTCACCCCACCCCCGTCCCCTGGAAGACTACAAAATCGCTGCCTGCCCCAGTCTCTGGCGGCTGTGTTCCTTTCCTTGCTCCGGTGTTTTTGGGGGACAGCAGGGTCCACTGCGCCAAAGTAGTACTGTCTCAGCTGGTCTCTCTCTCGCCATTGTTTCTGCACTTGCCCTGGCTTGTGCTAGACTGGCTGCCGGTTTGCACACTCACTCAAACCCTCCAGGATTTAGCCGTGCCTTGAGAACGTTCCTAAGTCCTTGGTTAGTTCGCCCTCCCGCTGGTCCACACTGGTGGGGGGAGGAAGCCAGAGCTGAGGCCAATAAAGAAGTTCACCACAGGGGTCGCTGCGACCCCAGTACCATGGTTTTCTTTGTAATAGGAATTGTTCTTTGTATGTGAAACACCTTTCTTTCACACAGCATGTAACTGGTTTCTATGCGAATTAGAATGCTTCAATTCTATGATTTCCCATAACACTGTTAGGTTTTTATTTGCCTTCGTAGTTTTTAATATATAACATACAGTGCTGTACCTGTGTGTCGCCAGTCACGTTGTTCATTTTTTAAAGATTTATTTATTTATCTATTTATTTATTATATATATACTGTTCTGCCCGCATGACAGAAGAAGGCACCAGATCTCATTATAGATGGTTGTGAGCCACCATTTGGTTGCTAGGAATTGAACTCAGGATCTCTGGAAGAAAAGCTAGTGCTCTTAACTTCTGAACCATCTCTCCAGCCCTGTGCTGTTCATTTTTGAGACTATTATTTAGTAAAGAGCATTCTCCCTCCTTTTTCTTCCTGCTAAATTCTCCCATGTATGCAGCCGTACTCTTCTTCAAACAGTTAGCCATTTTTTCACTTCTTGCTATTGCATGTATATTTTTATTTTTACAAATATTAGTCAATATAACCCGCATTATGGTTTTTAATGCTATAACTTGCTTAACACTGTAACCCTTTTTATGTCCCTTTACAGTTCTTAGGCCTATACTGTGCACAACACTGGTGTAGGTCTCTATACAAATTTACAGTGTTTAATGTTGCAATAAAGCTGCATCTGGTTTCTAATGCATTTCCCTGTTTTTGTTTGCTGCTGTTGCTGTTTTCTGTTTAATTTTACCTGTTTGGATGTGACGTCTACATGGATATCTGTTGTGGAATAACACTGTAAAGCTCTGTCACTTGAATTAGTTTTATAAAAACTCTGATTGGCCAGTAGCCAGGCAGGAAGTACAGACTGGACCAAACTGAGGATGATGGGAAGGAGAAGGACCGAGTCAAGAGTCACCACAGGCAGATGCAGAGGGGGCAGAAGATGAGCCTGCCATGCTAATTAAGGTACCACCAAATAGCAGAGAGTCAATAAGGAATATGGGTTAACTTAAAATGTAAGAACTAGTAAACAGCCTGAGCTATTGGCTGAACATTTACAAATAATATTAAGCTTCCTAACCAATTATTTGCGAAGCAGCTGACAGGTATTTGGGAACAGGAGTGTGGAAAGAAATATCTATTTACAGATATGTAAATACCAATTGTTCTGAATGCCCAACATTTGTGGAGGCCAGAGAATCCACATACTCCAGAGATATTTAAACAATGTCATTTACAGCCCTGCTGACAAAAGCTAAGTGGCATGACCAAGGAAAGTATCCAGCAATGAAAGATTGAGTGAAGAATGTGTGGGGACAGACAGGGAAGAATTATTGTTGTTCACAAAGAAGGATGAAGTCATGTGGTCTTCAGAGAGATGCCTGAGCCTGGACATAATCACACCAAACTGATGGCCAAGTCTCAAGATGACAGGTATCTGGTGTCTCTCATTGTAGAGCCTAGCATTGATAGATACATGAAGCTGTGTTTTGCTCCTATCATGAGAGTAGCTGGGTGCTGTGGGACAATGGTCTGTATCCCGTCAATTATATTTTAAATAAACGCTGATTGGCCAGTAGCCAGGCACGAAGAATAGGCAGGGTCACGACAACAGGAGAATTCTGGGAAGAAGAAAGTTCCTTCTGCAGTTCTGACCCAGCCACAGAAGAAGCAAGATGTGACTGCCTCGCTGAATAAGGTACCGAGCCACATGGCTAACATAGACAAGAACAATGGGCTAATATAAGTTATAAGAGTTAATAAGAAGCCTGAGCTAATGGGCCAATCAGTTTATAACTAATGTGGACCTCTGTGTGATTTCTTTGGGACTTAACCATTGTGGGAACTGGGCAGGGCAGAAACCTCAGCTGGATAAAACGTGTAGAGAAATGTTGGCTAGGGCTGGAGAGACGGCTCAGTGGTTAAGAGCATTGCCTGCTCTTCCAAAGGTCCTGAGTTCAATTCCCAGCAACCACATGGTGGCTCACAACCATCTGAAATGAGATCTGATGCCCTCTTCTGGCCTGCAGGCAGACACACAGACAGAATATTGTATACATAGTAAATAAATAAATATTTTTTTAAAAAAATGTTGGCTAATGATATCAAGGAGATTTGAGAACTACGAGGAGATTTCAGTATTGGGGAATGGACTCCAAGAGGACTATAAAGTTGTGTGAAATCAATGTCAGCCAACCAGTTTCTGGTCAGAGAGTGGTAGGAGGCTGCAGGAGAGTAACCTCTCAGTGTGGAGACATCTGTGTGCTAATGGCCACTGGCGGCTCTTGGGTTGAGCCTGAGAGTCTTTTCAGTTTTTTTTATTTTTTATATAGCCTAATGGCTTCACTCTCCCTTTTCAGAAGTAAAGGGGAAATCTCGGCCCCAACAGAGCTAGGAGGCCATCAGCAGGGCTGTTTCTCAGCTTCCCTGTGTGTTTTCACCAGGGCAGACCAACAGGCTGAGGAGGGAATCTACAGAACCCAGCCCCACCCCCCAGTGGTCCACTGTCAGCAAGACCCTTGGGCAGTAACCCACAGGAGCCCCACCCTCAGTACCTAAACTTTCTAGGCGCTTCTGCATCTTCTAAGTCCTAGTCATCCTGGAGTTTCACTTTTTGGCTGCTCCTTGAGTCATTCTTCCCATTCCCCAGCCGCAACTGCTTTCGGGTGTAACAACTTGTGTGGGCCCACAGACGAGAGTCTTGTTCCACCTTGACTAGAGTTCAGAGAGTTGGAGCTTATTTTTACCCTTTCAATGTTGTTAACAACAGGTGTGTCTACAAACAAGCTATCCTTTCCTAGGGTGTGGGTACTTGGTGTTTTGGACGTTAAGACAGCCCATAGAGATGGACGTGGCCCACCCTGAGAAAAGGTCATGGAATTCGAACCTATTTCTGCTCCTTCATTTTAAAACAGCTTCATTTAAGACAGCTCCTGGCTTTCTACAGGATACTTGGTCTAGCATGTATTTGCTGAATAGCCTGCCCAAAATATCAGAATGTTCAACCTTCAGGAAACAGTGACTTGATGTCTCCAGTATTGAAGCAAGAATTGATCTGGCTCTCCTTTGTCATTTTAAAGCAGTCTTTTGACACCCCCTGTTTTGTATTGGGATATATAAGCCTACAGAAAATTAACACAGGTGGTATCAGTATTCAGTATTCACCGAGTTGCCCTCTCGGTACTATCCTATGTCTCCAGTTGTGCTTGTCCTCCTGTAAACCACATACTTCATTCTTCGCTATAGATGAAAATAATACCATAGCGTTAGTGGAGCATCCTTCTTCTTGCCATTTCTCCATTATGGGATGTCTAGGTTGGTTCTATCACTTAGATTGTTAGACCCCGATTCTGGGGTGCTAACCCCTCGAACGTGCGCCCCAAAGACCACCAAGAACCACACCAATTGTTGCAAAAGCAAGAGGTATAATTCGACGTTTGCAAACGGGCTTCTGCTCCCCAGTAACTCGGGACTGAGCAGAGAGCCCCGAACAACAATTACAAGCGGTATTTATAGGAAAAGATCTCAGGCATAGTATAGGGGTGATGGGGCATATAGTGATTGGCTATAAGCAACTGCTACATATCAATAGAAGGTCATTTGGAGTTCAGCCAGTCCAAGCTCCTTTGATCCCCGGATGTTCTCATAGGATCTCCCGGACGCTCTCACAGGATATCAGCGGGTCCACCTGGACTCTATGGCTTGGCCAGTCTTGTTTAGATAAGCAGTGAATTAGAGTTGTTTACGACCTCATCCTATTCACCAAAAGGAGGCTTTATTTTGCTCATTAAAAGTTATTTATAACTTTATCCTGTTATGCCAAGAAGGGGGGCTTGGGTGCAAAAGGTGAAGGCCTAGCTAAGGAATTAAACATATTGAACATAAGTATTTTTAACCCTTACAAGATAATGTGGACAGGGCTGTAAGAAACACTGATGTGCAAGGATCGCTAGGGCATGTTGACTTGAAGTCTTTGGGGTAAATACCAAGATGTGGAAATAAGATGGACCTCAAAGTAGTGCCAGTGCCTGCTCAGCTGGCTAGCCAGGATGAACACTTTCCCCCATGGATATTGGCAGTTGTTGGGACCTAATGGAGTCCTGGCCTTCCTACTCACCTCCCCTGTTGGTGACCTTTCTTGCCCTTGTTGTTTTGGGTTTCTGAGAAACTTACACTTTTGTTGTTTCAGTGATCTCTTCTGTACTAAATGCATTCTGGCCAGGAGGAGGTAGTGCACATCTTTAATCCCAGCACTCAGAAGGCAGAAGCAGGCAGACCTCTGTGAGTTTGAGGCCAGCCTGGGCCACAAGAGCTAGTTCCAGGACAGTGAGGGCTGTTACACAGAGAAACCTTGTCTTAAAAACTGCAAACAAAAGTTCTGGGCCCTGGAGAGATGATTCAGCAGTTGAGAGCATCAGCTCTCAATACACACACAAAAAAAACATAGTAAAGACAAGATGTTGGAGGAGGGGCTTGTTGGTACCCTGCCGCTTAGCCTGGAAATAACCACACAGAAACTGTATTAACTAAATCACTGCTTGGCCTATTAGCTTAAGCTTCTTATTGGCTAACTCTTACATCTGAATTTAACCCATCTCCATTAATCTGTATATCACCACGAAGTCGTGGCCTCCCAGCAAAGTTTCAGCACATCTATTTCCTGCAGCGGATCCATGGCGTCTCTCTGACTCTGCCTTCTTCCTCTCAGCATTCAGTTCAGCTCTTCCTGCCTACCTCAGTTCTGCCCTATCAACAGGTCAAGGCCGTTTCTTTATCCATTAACCAAAAAAAGCAACACATAGACGGAAGGACCTCCCATAACTCAGAGAGTTTCTTTAAAATATTTTTTAAAAACTGAGCACTTTGTGTACTGTAGACATTAATCCTCTGTCAGATGAAAAGCTATCAAAGATTTTTTCTTATTCTGGGGAACTTGACCATTTCCTTTCCCAGAGGGAAGGTTGTCAGTTTCATGGCATTCCTCTTGCCATTGGTAACACTTTCCTTAGTGCTGGAGTTCTTTTCAGCAAGTGTTTGCCCATGGGGGCATCCTGAGTATTTGGCTCCTTTTTATCTGCCACCTTTAGAGCTTTGGGAAGAACAGATCTGTGTTAAATGGAGTCCTCACAGGGTGACACAAAGTGAGAACTAGCTGCATTCTACTTGTGGCCTCTGGGGACCCACAGATTGAGCCTGTTCCACCTTGACTGGAGGTCAGAGAGTTTGAGCTTATTTTTGCTCTGTCAAAATTGTTGACAACTTTTTTTGTTGTTGTTGGCTACAAAAGAGAGATTCTGACTTAGGGTGTGGCTAATTAGTATTTTGGGTATACAGGTGGATCTGCTCTACCTGGACCAAAGGTCAGAGAATTCAAGTCTATTTCTTACAGCATGTTGATGAAATTTGTTGCTTCCCCTCACCTTTTTTGGAGTGAAGTATATAAGCATGTGGAAAATAAATGCAGGATTCAGGATTCAGTGAAAATCCCTCCCAATGCTGGCTTGTGTTTCTGTCTCTTATTTCTCTGTTCCTTCTGCTTAATAATTCTCACCCTCATGCACCTACCCTGGAATGTATGAGTTTTGTCAAGGTTGGTCTTTGACAGTGGCCAATCAGTTTTCCAAGAACTATTTGTTGACAGTTTTCTCATTTTTCAAAAGTTTATTTTTGCTGCTTAGTGGCAGTGCATGTCTTTAATCCCAGCAGAAGTAGGCAAATCTCTGAGTTCGAGGCCAGATTGTTACAGGGTAGTCAGGGCTGCACAGAAAAACCCTGTCTTGGAAAAAAAGTTTATTTTTTTTTGTATCTTGGTGATGGGCTTGTTTATGTAAGCTAGTATCTGATCCTTCTATACAAGTATCTGGCTGGGACTGGAAGGTGGCTCAGAGGTTAAGAGCACTGTTAACCTCTATTGTTCTTCCAGAGGTCCTGAGTTCAATTCCCGGCAACCACATGGTGGCTCACAACTATCTGTAATGAAATCTGGTGCCCTCTTCTGGTCTGCAGGCATACATGCAGACAGAACACTGTAAACAAAATTAATTAATTAATTAAAAAAGAATTTTAAAAAAAGTATCTGGCTGTCAGCAAACTGAATGTTGTTTCTATTTCTATGGCTCTATGAAAATTTCAGAAATCAGGTGTGGTAACATTACCTGGATTGTTTTGTTTTTATAGGAACAATTTGGCTATCATGGGACTTCTATGATTCCATCTGAATTGCAATGTGGAAGAAAATTTCCACAGAGTATGTTGTTGGACCCTAGAGTCCAACCACCAAGAAGGATATGCCCCCAGAGACCACTCTTCACACCACAACTGATGTAAAAGCATGAGGATTTTATTAATTCTGTCATGACAGGGTCTTCCAGCATTCAGGAGGCTAGGAAGACCCCGAATAGTTGGTTCAGGCTATTTTTAAAGGGAAAACCCACAGAAGGAAGGGGAGTGTTTGGGGGTTGTTCTTTAACTATTATGATTGGCTTATTCAAAAGGGCTATTACTGATAATTGACTAGAGAGTGATTGCCAGAGCAGATGAGGTAAGGGGGAAACATCTGAGGGTCACTTTGCCCCTTTCCCAGGGCCTGAGTCAAAACATCAGTCACTGAGTCAACACCTAAGGGTTATCTTGCCCCTATTCAGGGAGATGGAAAGTTCCCAACATCTCAGTACGTGCATGTGTAGCTGTTAGGTCCTTGGTTCCCAGGGGAGGAGGGGAAGTACAGAGAGGGTTCAGAAATGGCTTCAGAATTGTCTTAAAGTTTTACAATGTCTGGGTCCGTAATGTTGTCCTGATTCTGGCTGTCCTGAAGTGAATGGCCTGGAATTTGTAGTCAGTCTCCCTCTCCCTCTGAAGATAGAGTGCTGGGACCACAGCTCTGTGCCATAACCCTCAACTCTGTAAGTAACAGCTTTTTTTTTAAATTTTATTTATTTATTATGTATACAGTGCTCTGCCTGCATCTATCCCTGCAGGCCAGAAGAGGGCACCAAATCTCACTACAGATGGTTGTGAGCCACCATGTGGTTGCTGGGAATTGAACTCAGGACCTTTGGAAGAGCAGACAGAGATCTTAACCACTGAGCCATCTCTCCAGCCCTGTAAGTAACAGCTTTTAAACATAAAACAAGCTAAACATTTATCAGGAAGATGAGAGGCAGCTGGAATGAGTTTTTAGTTTGAAAATGAAGGCAATTGCTAAGGAAGCATGCTTGCAGGAAGCAGTAGCCCGGAGGACCCTACTGTTCTCTATGTCTCCCTAATTCCGATAACTGTGAACAGCGGCCAGGTGGCAGGAGAACGCCAGACTAAGGACTTTTCCAGGAGAGCAAACGCAGCTGTCTGTTTTCTCCACCAAGTGTTGCCAGACAAACTATACAAAGGTTTGGGCAAACTGCTGTAGGACACCAGACTGGGTGCCCTGTTCCAGGTGTGTGCTAGAGTGAAAAACTTCCATGGTGCCTCCTCCTCTTTAAGTGAGCCACGGTTTCTTGCTTCCAGAAGAAAATTTAGGCCTCAGGCTGCCAAGATTAATCTAACTGCGCTGAAGAGTCCAGCATTCAGGTTAGTCAGGGTTAGGTCGCCGTCATTAATTTGCGCTGTTGCGGAAGAGTAATGTACCCAGCAAGACATCAACAATCAGAGAAACTCTGCATTAAAGATCCTGGGAGGATCTGGCTCAGGGAACCTTCTAGCAACTAGTGAAAATGAGTGGAGACTCTTCCGTCTGGATTTCCCTATTTGCCCCAGCAAATAGGACTGGACTGTGTTCATAGCCCAAAATCAGAGTTGCTTCCAGAAGTAGTGCAACCTGCCAGCTACGGCTGGCTCGGGACAGGGAGGAGTACAAGAATCTAGAGACACTGTCCACATCTGTTACCTTGACTTCACTTTCTTCAGGTAAAAGTTTCAGCTTTTGGAGGGCAGAGATAAGGAATTTCTGATCCAGATGTGGGGAAATCAGCAGTGATGATGATAACCCCAGCTTAACACTTAGGAGCAGTGATGTTCAATCCTGTGTGGGCAAGCTTAGCAACGCATAATCCCAATTTCACACTGCACAGGCAATAATGTCAGATGGGGGAAAACAATGAATGAATAACTCCAGCTTTACACTGGATAGAATAGTTTCTGATCCAGAGACCTCCAGGGAGGCCGGAAGAGAAAAACCCACTCCAACGCTTTGGTGACCCAATGAGAGACTGAGGGCTACCACTAGAAGGACAATATAATCTGATCTAGTAACCCAGCTTTTCCTGGATTGTCAAGAGACAGACCAGATCTATGGCTCTGATCCAGAAGAAGTAAAACAAATATCCCAGTCATTTCCTTTCTTCCTCTTTTTAGATGCACATGACAGCCCAGGAAATGCGGTTTACTTTCACCTTAATTTAAGAGAAGATGCTTTAGGAAGGTTGTTTCCTAATTTTCAGAAATGTCAGTGTAGCGACTTCTCAGAATATTAGGAAACAACCTTCCTAAAGCTTCTTCTTCTTTTTTTTTTTTTCTTTTTTGGTTTTTCGAGACGGTTTCTCTGTAGCTTTGGAGCCTGTCCTGGAACTAGCTCTTGTAGACCAGGCTGGACTCGAACTCATGGAGATCCTCCTGCCTCTGCCTCCCGAGTGCTGGGATTAAAGGCGTGCGCCACCACCGCCCGGCCTTCCTAAAGCTTCTACTCTAAATTAAGGTGTCAATAAATTCTTAAACCAGCCAAAGAACTTGGCGAGAGTTTTAATCATCCTCCCTCCCCTACATAGTTGTAAATTAAACGTTTTATTGACATGCATTTATTAAAATGTTTTATTCACCTACAAAACATGGCTATGCCTACAATAGCCTTTGAATCCTGTTTTATTCTATTATACCATTAAAATGCAGGCAGTTTTCCTTGTTTTCTTGTTTACAACAAGGTTTCATTATTATGCAGACCAGTGGGTGGCCAGATACTCACAGATCTGTATAAAGGTCGCCTTTTGTCCTCACAGCTTACTCCCTGTCCTGATAGCTGCTTCCAAATTACCACTCAGAGGCTTATCTTAATTATAGATGCTTGATCTATAGTTCAGATGCAGTCAGGACACCGCGGTTCCGTTAGTTTTCAGTTCCTCTACTCTCAGCTCCCTGTTGTTCATTGACCCTGAAAATTCGTAGGATTTCTTTCCTTAGCAGATTCAGTGCCTACTGCCATTGGCAAAGGCATGTTTTGGCTGGACAAGTGTCCTAAGACATCTGACACCGCCCTTGGAAAAATATTGGTGTTTGCACGACCAAATCTCCATTGCAGCAGCGTTTTTTTGTGTTGCCCTGACTATAAAGCACTGTCCACGACTCCAGCACTGTGCTGTCTACTATGGCTTCTTCCTCTTGCCATCTTCCACCCCCTCCTCCCGCCGGTCATGGCACTGCTGCGGTCCCGAAGTGCGCTCTTGCCATGGGAAAGACAGGCAACCGTGCCGCCCTGCTTCTCACTCGCCCCTGGGTAAATGAAGAAGTCCCAACCAGAAGCCAAAACCCTTCCTATGCAGTCCACAGCTCTTCCTACCAGCTGCAGACCAGACACTTCTTCACCTCAGGGATCCCTGTGGTGCCAGCACTCAACGTAGTGGAGATTCCTGGTGCATGACGCCAGGGCTAGCAGTTTTGCCCGCCGGTTATCCATGCTCCACGCACGTACGGGATTCCTCAGCCTAGCCAACTTCTGAGTGGCTGTCAGCAGGCCCGAGCTGCAATCCCACTGCGATTTCTAACCGCATCCGTGATTTTCTGCTTCGGTCCTTTCGTTTTGCAGCCGGAGTCAGGCTCTATCAAGTGGGACCCCGGGGGATTCCACACGAACCACGGTCCCGAGGACGTGAGCTAAACACTACAAGAAACGGCTGACGACCTGCTTTGAGTGCGCACCAGATGTAGTCAGGACGCCGCGATTTTGTTTCGTTTTCGTGTTCTCTACACTTGGCTTTTATATCAACGCTGAAAATTCACCCGATTTCGTTCGTAGCCGATTTAGTGCTGACTACCGTCGGCAAAGACGCGTTTGGACCGGGCAAGTGTCCCACCATTCCACCCGAACCGAATGGATGCCTACGAATCTCCGTCGCCTCTGCGTTCCTTTCATTGCGCCGAAGAGTTTCGGGGATGTCACAGTTAGGATCCGAGTAAGGCGTTATCTCCGATGACTGTCTCATTCTCTCCTCTTTCACGGGTTGCAGCGCGACTAAGGTCCCAGGCGGAAGCAAAAACGCTTCTGACGCCGAACGCAGCTCCACCAGCGAGCTGCAGTCCGGCCACGTCTACACCGCCGGCTTCGCTGTGCGCTGGAACTCAGCCTAGCCACGATTCCCGGTGCACAGAGCCAGCGCTAAGGGTTTCCCCGGCCCCTGCTCCGCTGTCTCCGAGTGCCACGGTTCATCCACCAAGTCGACTTCCGAGCGGAAGTCAGCAAGCTCGAGTTGCATTCCGACCGCGATTTCAAACCGCGTCAGTTATTTTCCCCGTAGCTTCTTTCATTTTTCAGACTGCCGCGGGATTCCACCCGAACCACGAACCACGGTCCCGACTACATCAGCAAAACGCTGCAAGAACCGTCTGAGGCCCCAGGGTGAGTCCACACCAGATGCAGTCAGGACGCCGCGGTTTGGTTTCATTTTCGCGTCCTCTACACTGGCTAGCCACCGGTTATATTAACGATGAAAATTCACTCGATTTCTTTCGGTAGCAGATTCAGTACCGAATGCCATCGACAAAGACACGTTTTGGCCGGGCAAGTGTCCCAAGACACCCCATTCGAACCGAATGGAAATGGACATATTTGGTGTCCCTTTCCCCCACACCCCGCGCCCCACAACCTAGTCTCCATCGCCCCGGCGGTCCTTTGATTGCACCAAGGGTTTTCAGGGGCATCACGGGTCAGGACTGGAGGATGGCCTTGTCTCCGACGGACGGCCATCTCTCTCCTTTCACCGGTCACGGCTCGGCTAAGGTCCGTACGAGTGCCCGTGCTGTGGGCTAGATGCCGGACCACGCCTGCCTGACCGATTCTCACTCGCACCGAAGCCCAATGAAGAAGTTCCAGGCAGAAGCAGAAATGCCAAACGCATTACGTCAAACGCAGCTCCGCTTGCGAGCTGTAGTTCGGATGCGTCTACACCGCAGGCGTCGCTGTGGCGCGGGCACTCAGCCCCGCCACGACTCCTGGTGCACAGAGCCAGCGCTAAGGGATTTCCCGGGCAGTGATCCGCGAGTATCTGTGATTCATCCTCCGAGCCGACTTCCCATTGGAAGTCAGCAGGCCTGGACTGCAATTAGACTGCCATTTCAAACCACGTCGGTGATTTTCTCCATAGCTTCTTTCGTTTTTCAGACTGAATCAGACTCTGCCAGGCAGGCTGCCTCGGGATTCGCCCGATTCTGCGCCGAAGCCGTTGGCAAATGCTCATTTTCCGCTGGGCAAGTGTCCCAAGACGTTCGTCTCTGGCCACCTGGAATACGACACATTCGGGGTTCGTACCAAAGAATCTTTGTCCCTTTCTCTGTGCCAACGGTGTTAGGCGACAGCACGATCCAGGCCTTGAGTAAGGCGCTGTCTTTGATGGCCATCTCCGTCTCGCGGTGTTTTTCTCCATAAGAAGCGCCAATAAGGCCCAGGCTAAGGCTCCTACCGCGGGTAAGACGCTGGACCACGTTGGTGTGACAGCTTCTTCCTTGTAACCTCTGGGATTTGGTCTGGCCTTGAGAACCTGCCCCAGTCCGTGGTTAGTTAGACAGCCCTGGGGTCCAAGGTGGTGGGCGGAAAGAGGAGGAGATGCAACGAAAGGGGAAGTGTGTGCTTGCAGGCAAGAACTGTTCTGGTAACATTCCACAGCTCACTTTCTTAGCTGCAGGGCCCTACCATTTTGCACCACAGGGACCCTGTCCCCAGCACTCAGCCTCTAAGCTATTCCTGGTGCCTAAATCCAGCTCTTTGGACTTTCTGTTCAGCAAGTGTCATTGCTTCCTTCTCTGACCCGAGGGCTGTGTTCCTTTTGTGGTGCTGATGGTTAGTGCTCCCATGAACTTCTGGCTGGAATTGCCTTCTCCTTGCTGACCTTCCTGTAATCCGGTGGGGCTACTGCCCAGGCGAGTTTTCTTACTGCTGGCAAGACTCTGGACCACCCTGGCCTGAGGGCTTCTCTCTCACACTCTGCGGATGTTCGTCTGTCCTTGCGATCTAGGACAAGTCCGTAGTTATTCTGCCAGTCCTTCTTTCCCGTCATTGGGAGGGAACAGTGGGAGCTGGGGCTCCTGAAGGTAGGTATCAGAAAGCTATATGGTTCATAGGGAGATCCTTAACTCCGCCCACAGCTGCAGGCAGTTTCTTGATTCACTTGTATTTATTTGGCTTGGCTATCAACATCCCTTGGAGTAGTTGAAATTTCAACTCTATAATTTAGGAAACACTGGGTTAGGTTTGTATTTTTTTTTTTAAAAGATTTATTTATTAGTGATAGTGTCCTGTCTGCATGTATTCCTTCCCGCCAGAAGAGGGCACCAGATCTCATTACAGATGGTTGTGAGTCATCATGTAGTTGTTGGGAATTGAACTCAGGACCTCTGGAAGAACAGCCAGTGCTCTTAACCTCTAAGCCATCTCTCCAGCCCAGTTTTGTAATTTTTGTGATTTTTATTGTTATGACGCACCTACTGCTGTGCCTGGGTACCATAGATAATTTAATTTATATTATTGTTAGAACCTTTCTTCTTTTTCTCTCCTCCTCCCAAACCCTCTCATCCCAACTCTTCTTCAAATTCCTAGGAAATTTTTTCACTAATAGTTAATACATGAACATTTTTATATTTACAGATACTACTAAATATTCCCTGAATTGTGGTTCCTGAAGCTATGACTCACTTAACACTGCAACCCATTCTTTGTGCCTCTACTGTCTCAATGCTGTATCTCTAACACTTGGACAGTTCTCTGTGCCCGTTTACAGTTTTTAGTGCGGTAACTCACATGACGCTGCATCTGGTTGGTATGTGTATCCACCTGGTTTTGGTCGAGGCTGATGTTGGCCTTTTTAGTTTGTATTTTACCTGTCTCTGTGTTAAGGCTCCATGGATGTCTGAATAGCACTTGCATGCCCAACGTTCTTGAAGGCCAGAGAAACAACAGACCCCAGAGATACTTAAACAATGATGTTATTTGCAGCCTTATTTGCAAAAGCTATGTGATATATCCAAGGAAAACATCCAGCAATGTGAAGACTGTGTGGGGAACAGACATGAAAGCATTGTTGCGCTTCACCAAGAAGGATGAAGTCATGTAGTCTGCAGAGAGACATCTGAGCCTGGAGAAAATCACACCAAACTGATGGGTGAGAGTCCCTGATGGCAGAGAGAAGCAAAAGCTGAGAGAGCTCATATCTTGATCAGACACCAGAAAGTAAAGGGAGAGGGGAATAGACAGAGAGAGAGGGGGACACAGAGAGAGAGGGACAGAGAGAGAGAGAGACAGAGACAGAGAGACAGAGAGAGAGAGAGAGAGAACCTACTCCTTAAGCTCATAATGGGGATCTTTTGAGTTCTTAACATTCATTCACAATGATATATTTCCTCCAAAAATGTCACACCTCCTTATTTTTCCAAAAGTACTACCAACTAGGAATTAAGCATTCAAACATGGGCCTTAGGCCCCCCTTCAGTAAAACCATCACAAGATGAGTGAATGAACAAATGACCCAATTACTTTGTAAGCGACAAAGCATCCCATGCTGATGCTCTATCAATTGAAACGAGGGTGTATAGGTTGGCGGGTGCAGTGGGCAGACCACCACATCTGGGCTGCCTGGATCTCATGCTGTCATGCCTTCTGGCTGTGAGGATGGGATCTGTCCCCTTGAGATTCTGCTGGGGCAGCATGAGACAGAAATCTTATGGTCACATTGATGAATGGTTTTTCTTGTAATGTGTCAGGAAGCACACTATTGATTGTGCAGCCCAGAGATGTTTTTGGAGGGATTTTACAAGAGGCTTGTTCACTGTTCACAGAGCTCACCTTAGTAATCTCAGAGCCAAAGTAGGAGTTCTCTTCAAGATGACTTTTCTGAATGCCCAGCTGCAGCTCCTCTCAGCCCCCTTCTCTCACCTCAGCTTCTCTGATCTCTGCGTGAATGGAGGACACTGTCATGAGATTTCAAAGTTCTTCATGGAAGATCACTCCAGAGTGCTTTAGGATCTGTTGTTGGACAGGTGATCTGTGCTCTCACTTGCTGACACCCCACCCCTCTCCATTCCTTAGTGAGTTCAGATTGCATCACACTCAAGAGCACTAGAGATCTTGGGAAATCCCATTAATAGGTGAAACTACCCAACATCCATTGACTTTAAGACACATCTTCTTCGCACAGTTCATGTTGGAGAGATGAGACTTATGGATGACCATGGAATAAATCAAATATAAGAAAATATAATTTTTCCTGGCATGGTGTTGCACATCTTTTATCCCAGCACTCAAAGGGGAGAGGCAGATAGATATGAGTTCAAGGCCAGCCTGGTGTACAAAGCGAGTTCCAGGACAGCCAGCGCTGTCACACAGAGAAACCCTGTCTCAAAAAACAAAAAACAAACTAACACGATAATAAATTAATAAATGAAAATAGTAAGCAAACAGACCCTAGGTACTTTTGACTCAGTGAAGCAATAAATTCGTAAGTATTCACTAATACTTATATATTTGGGGACCCATGAAACAAATTTTACAAAACCTTAAAATAAATTGAGCACAACATTAGGAAGTACACCATTATCCCAGCCAGTGGGATACGAATGGGGGTCCCTGATAAACCTAGAGGAGGAAGAGGAATGGAGGGCACAAGAGACACGGGAAATGACGGCAAGACAGGGTTTCTGATCAAACCGCAGTTTATTATTCCTCAGAAGCTGTTTTATAGCAAATGGGCAAGGGGAATGGGGAGGGGTGTCAGGTCTGTTGGAAATCAGGTCCAGAGACATCCCTAGCTGATAAGTAAATACTGAGGGTCTGTGATTGTTGACTAACAAAGGAAATGCTAATAGTTTCTAAAAGCCTGGTGCCTGCAGGTCTCACTAGACTAATGTCCTAGGTCTGGAACTTGCCCTGCAAAGGTGAATATCTTACTTGTGAACTTAAGATGGCTGTAAACAAAATACAGATCTCAAAATATAGGACTTTGCTTCCAGCACACCATCTTGAAGAGAAACAAAGTGGAAGGATGTGAGATATTTAAATACTTTATGGAAAGTACTATTTGTTTGTTTGTTTGTTTTTTAATATTTATTTATTTATTATGTATACAGTATTCTGTCTGTGTGAAGGCCAGCAGAGGGCACCAGACCTCATGTCAGATGGCTGTGAGCCACCATGTGGTTGCTGGGAATTGAACTCAGGACCTTTGGAAGGGCAGGCAATGCTCTTAACCGCTGAGCCATTTCTCCAGCCCCCATACTGTTTGTTTGTTTAAAAAAAACTTATTTTGCTAGATCATAACGGCAATGGCCTTTAGTCTCAGCAATTGAGAGACAGAGGCAAGTGGATCTCAGTATATTCTTTTAAAACAGATTGTTTCCTGATACTTAAATGTTATTTCTTTTTTAAATTATCTGTGGTAAAAAACATTGCCCTTACTGAGTATACCCAAAGGATATTAAAGTCATTTCATTAGAACAATAACAAATAACAATTTGTTTCATTTCTTTTCCTTTTTGTTTGTTTGTTTTGATTTGAAGACAGGGTTTCTCTCTCCAAGTGCTGGGATAAAAGGTGTGCTCCATCAACCATGTCCTGGCTTCTTTCTTTTCTTTCTTTTGAACTCAAGGATGTAATTTTTTTTAAGAATTTTATTTATTGAGTGTACAGTGTTCTGCCTGCATGTACACCTGCAGACCAGAAGAGGGCACCATATCTCATTACAGATGGTTGTGAACCACCATGTGGTTGCTGGGAATTGAACTCAGGACCTCTGGGAGAGCAGCCAGTGCTCTTAACCACTGAGCCATCTTTCCAGCTCCCTCAAGGATGTATTTTAAAGAGACCTATTTGCTTTCATTTTATGTGTAGGAGTGTTTTTCCTGCATGGATATCTGTGCATATTGTGTGTGCCAGGTGCCCACATAGGCCAGAAGAGTATTTCAGATTCCCAGGGAAATTGTGGGTACTTGGGACTAACCCTGGGCCCTCTGCAAAAGTGACATGTAATGAAACCTCTAAGCCATCTCTCCAGACCCTCCAAGAGTATTTGAATTTAGTTACTTATTTGATGTGTACTACTATTTTGCGTATGTGTTTCTGTGTACCACATGAGTGCCTGGTGCCTGCAAATCCTAAAAGAGGGTTTCTGATCTCCTGGAACTCATCCAAGAAGAGTCTCAACATAAAAATAACATATACGAATTTTTTAAATTATGTGTACTGTGTTCTGTCTGCATGTATGCCTGCAGGCCAGAAGAGGGCGCCAGATCTCATTACAGGTGGTGGTGAGTAACCATGTGGTTGCTGGGAAGTGAACTCAGGACCTCTGGAAGAGCAGTCAGTGCTCTTAACCACTGAGCCATCTCTCCAGCCCAACATATATGAATTTTAAGAATCAAGACTATGAGATATAGAATATGAAAATAAATGTTTATTAAATACATATATATTTATATGTTAAATTTCCTTTTCATTATGGTAATGGCAATAGACACAAATAGTAACGTACAGATCCTACAGCATGTTCAGTGTGTAACTTTAGAGTCATCTGGAAGCCCAACTTGGGGCCTTCTGGGGGCTGACCGTATTCAAGAAATAGCAAGACTATTTGTTGCCTGATTATTTAAGATATATGCTTTTAACATTTTCTATAAAGGACAAAATAAAACTGGATTTAGAATAAAAGCATGTCTGTCTTAGTGAGTATGTTAGTACATGGCCTTTGGTCTCAGCACTCTGAGTGCAGAGGCCAGCCTGATCTACATAGTGAGTTCCCGGACATACTTTCTGTGTTTGAATAAAATTACTTTGGATGAAGATGGTTAAAAGTAGTTTTAGATGAAAACCAAATGTTTTCAGTCTAAATTACATCCTAAAATAAAAAATTGTTTCAAAAGAGAAACATAAAAGGATATTACAGAGCTTTACCAAAATGTATTGGAAAGTTAGGATTTGAAATTAGGACGGCTCAGGTTGGCAGGGCTCACCAGGGGACAAGCTAGGATGTTATTGTGTTCAGAGAGTTCCCCCGCAGCCTCTAGAGCACTCCAGACCCTGTGCTCATCTCTAGCCTAGTTTTGCATCCACAAGTGTGGCCTCAGGAAGCCACACTTTGTTTGGGTGGACAGTTCCATTCTCATGAGATGCTTGTCCCTGCTAAGATACAGGATCTTGCATCAAGGCATTTGCCTTCCCCTCGGGATGTTACTGGAACACTGTGCTGATCTGAAAAACTGAGACAGCGACAGGCTGAAGACAAACAATGACTACTCTCTGGGTTTTTGAGTGCTGGTGTGTGGAGGTGAACTCAAATCCAAAGAAAACTACTTGAATCAACACAATGAAAATTTACCCGTCCTTCCTTTGCCTTAGGGATCTCAATGAGAAACTGATCCTTCCCATGAAGGCTGACTTTTTCATGAAATCAACCTTTCAAATGAAAAGTCAGTCTTTTAAATAAATTCCTAACCTAGCTATGCAGTAGTACCCTATGCTTTTGGTCCCAGCACTCAGGAGGAAGAGGCAGGAGGATCTCTGTGAGTTCAAGTTTGGTCTCCAGAGCAACTTCCATGACACCTAGTGCTACACAGAGCAATCCTGTTGAGAAATAAATTAATAAATATCTAATGTGTCGATCATTTTCATGAAAAGTCGATTTTTTAAGGGTCTGAAATGTTGAGAGTAACACCACCCTGTCCTGACTCCATGTTGGTTTTGCACAGATAGTTCTCAGCCCTCTCTATGCCACCCTTCAGTGCCCACACATTTGAGATTTCCATGGCCTTGACTATGGTCCACATGTATTTACCAAAATAATTAAAGTAAACCAAAATATCACAAAACTATGGACAAGAAAGTAACTGACATAATATGTCAGGAGTGAGCATTTTAATATTACCCTGATCATTATTGAACTTTGATGTTAATTAACTATTGTCTCTGAGGTTTTTTCCCATTAAAAACTCTGTATGCGTAACTTGGATTCCAAGAGATATTTCAGAGGCACAAGACTCCTGTTTATCTAGCCATCAATAGAAAGGACTTAATGCTTTTAGTTGGCTTAATTAGCATGGTTGTCAAACATTGCTTTGTGGAGTTACTAATTTTTTTTTTGAGACAGGGTTTCTCTGTGGCTTTGGAGCCTGTCCTGGATGTGGAGTTACTATTAAGTCAATCCTTAAATAAATTTTCAACATGTATAAAAAAGATTACCATTTCAATAAACTATCAAGTTAATGGAGAGTCAATCCTTCAAATTTAAAAAAAAAAAAAAAAACCTTTAAAGAAAAACTTGATTGCTGGGCAGTGGTGGTGCATGCCTTTAATCCCAACACTCGGGAGGCAGAGGTAGGCAGATCTCTGTGAGTTCGAGGCCAGCCTGGTCTACAAGAGCTAGTTCTAGGACAGGCTCCAAAGCTATAGAGAAACCCTGTCTCGAAAAACCAAAAAAAAAAAAAAAAAAAAAAAAAAAAAAAAAAAAAAAAAAAAAAAAAAAAAAAAAAAAAAAAAAAAAAAAAAAAAAAAAAAAAAAAAAAAAAAAAAAAAAAAAAAAAAAAAAGAAAGAAAGAAAAGAAAAACTTGATCTGTTCCGTAAAAAGTGAGTTTTTGGATGAAGAGTCATTCATTTACAAAATCCCAAGCCCTATACTAAAGTAGATCCTTCCCATCTAAATCCTTCTTTTGCTACATTGCTACAGTGTCCTCTGGGCCTGGCTGCCTCTTTATAAGGAGAACAAGGATAGATTTGCTGACCTGGAAGTAGGAAGTTCATGAGGCCTGAGCTTTAGACAAAAACACAGGCAAGAAAGGAACCCTGAGAGTAGCCTGGCAGTGGTGGCGCACACTTTTAATCCCAGCACTAAGGAGGCAGAGGCAGGCTAATTTCTTAAAGTAGAGGCCAGCCTGGTCTACAGAGTAAGTTTCAAGACAGCCAGGGCTGCACAGAGAATCTCTGCCTCCAAAAACAAACCGCAGCAAACAAGCACACATGCAAACAAACAAACAGCAAGACCATGAAACATAAGAAGGAATGTTGAGAGCAAGAAAAATGCTCTTCCCCAGCAAAGAGCCCCAGATTGGTTATCCAATGCCAAATGCTCAGCCTTGAACACATATACATACAAGTAGCATTATACAGACTAATCACTTTAAATGTATGTGTTTAGGAATATATACTTATACACATGCACACACAATAACATATGTAGCAAATAAAGAAAATGGGCATTATCATAGGGATACATAGAGGGGGATGGATGGAAGAAAGATGGTAATTAATTGAAGTAACTAAATTCTAATTTCAAAAAAATACAGAAGTTTTAAATGTCAATATTTTTGAGCCAAGCTTGATAGCACACACTTTTAATCCAAAGAACCTGGAAGCAGAGACAGAACAATTTCTGGCAGTTCATGGCCAGCCTGTTCTACACAGCTAGTTACATGACAGCCAGGGCTTTTAGAGAGACACTTTCTCAAAATAAGTAGATAGATGATAGATGATAGTTAGATAGAGAGACAAACAGACAGAACCAAATTCTTTTTAAATTCAGTGTTTAAAGTGGAAGACTTGTATGACAAGAACTTTAAATCTTTGAAGAAAGAAAAGACACCAGAAAGTGGAAAGACCTCTCATGCTCTTGGGTAGGCAGAATTAATATAGTAAAAATGGCAATCCTACCGAAAACAATCTACAGATTCAACACAATGCCCATCAAAATCCCAACAAAATTCTTCAAAGACCTCGAAAGAATGGTACTCAACTTCATTTGGAAAAGCAAAAAAACCAGGATAGCCAAAACAATCCTGGGCAATAAAAGAACTTCTGGAGGCATCACAATCCCTGACTTCAAAATCTACTCCAGAGCTACAGTACTGAAAACAGCCTGGTACTGGCATAAGAACAGACAGGAGGACCAATGGAACTGAATAGAAGACCCGGATATCAATCCACACATCTTCGAACACTTGATATTTGATAAAGAAGCAAAAAATATCAAATGGAAAAAAGAAAGCATATTTAACAAGTGGTGCTGGCGTAACTGGATATCAACATGAAGAAAAATGAAAATAGACCCATATCTATCACCATGCACACAACTCAAGTCCAAATGGATCAAAGACCTCAATATAAAGCCAGCCACACTGAACCTTATAGAAGAGAAAGTGGGAAGTACACTTGAACACATTGGCACAGGGAACCACTTCCTAAATAGAACCCCAGGAGCACAGACACTGAGAGAAATAATTAATAAATGGGACCTCCTGAAACTGAAAAGCTTCTGTGAAGCAAAGGACATGGTCAACAAGACAAGACAAAACTACAGCTTACAGAATGGGAAAAGATCTTCACTAACCCCACGTCAGACAAAGGTCTGATCTCCAAAATATACAAAGAAATCAAGAAATTGGACACCAAAAGATCACATAATCCAATAAAAAAAATGGAGTACAGACCTAAACAGAGAACTCTCAACAGAGGAATCTAAAATGGCTGAAAGACACTTAAGGAAATGTTCAACATCCTTAGTCATCAGAGAAATGCAAATTAAAACAACTCTGAGATTCCATCTTCCATCGGTGAGAATGGCCAAGATCAAAAACACTGATGACAACTTATGCTGGAGAGTCTGTGGAGAAAAGGGAACACTTCTGCATTGCTGGTGGGAATGCAAGCTGGTACAGCCCCTATGGATGTCACTGTGGCGATTTCTCAGAAAATTAGGAAACAACCTTCCTCAAGATCCAGTAATATCACTTTTGGGTATATATCCAAAGGATGCTCAATTGTGCCACAAGGACATGTGCTCCTCTATGTTCATAGCAGCTTTGTTTGTCATAGCCAGAACCTGGAAACAACCTAAGTGCCCCTCGATTGAAGAATGGATAAGAAAAATGTGGTACATTTACACAATGGAGTACTACACAACAGGAAAAAATAACAACAGCTTGAATTTTGCAGGAAAATGGATGGAACTAGAAAATATCATTTTGAGTGAGGTAACCCAGACCCAGAAAGACAATTTTCACATGTACTTACTCATAGGTGGTTTTTAAACATAAAGCAAAGAAAGCCAGCCTACAAACCACAATCCCAGATATCTTAGACAACAGTGCAAACACCAAGAGAGATTTACAGAGATGTAATCTACATGGGAAGTAAAAAGTATAAAAAGACATGATCTCCTGAGTAATTTGGGAGCATGGGGACCTTGGGGGAAGGTTGAAGGGGGGATGGGAGAGGCAGGGAGGGGAGCAGAGAAAAATGTAGAGCTCAGTAAATATCAATAAAAAAAGAAGACAAAAAGATTCAGTGTTTAACTAAAGCCAGTTCTTTACATAAATGCTGGGCAGTCTTGAAAGGAAGCTTGTTCACCAAGAGTCACCCTTTGAATAAATGTTCATCCTTTAAATGAAGTGCTGTCCTCTTCCTAGAAGTCTGTCGTTTAATATAGGCCATTCTTTTTTTAATAAAAAGCTTTTTATTAGAAAAAGAAAGCAAACTCGGGTCAGTAAGATGGCTCAGTGGGTAAAAGAACTTGTCAGGTGAGTCTGAGGACCTGAGCAGGGTCCCCAGAGCCCAGGTGGAAGGAGAGACCTGACTGCTGAAAGTGGCCCTCTGACCTCCATTCGAACGACACTGGATACACATGCTCACATGGATATCATCCAAACAAGTAATAAAATAAAAAATATAAGGCCATACATTACACAGCTGTGCACACCTTTATTCTCAGCACCCAGGAGGCAGAGGCAGTGGATCTCTGTGGGCTTGAGGCTAGCCTGGTGTACAGAGTGAGTTCAGGTCATCCAGAGCTACATAGTAAGACCACTTCAAAAAACAACATGAAAACAAATAAATAAATAAAAGCAAAGAAACAAGCAAAATGAGTGTACAAAATACTCACTTTGCTTGTTTTTTTTTTTTTTTTTTTTTTTGAGACAGGGTTTCTCTGTGTAACCCTTGCTGTCCTGGAACTCTCTCTGTAGATCAGACTGGCCTTGAACTCACAGAGATCTGCCTGCCTCTGTATAGGCCATTATTCTATTAAAAACTTGATGTCATGTGAGTAGCTCTTTTGAATGTGGTGGTCAAGATTGAAGAAAAGTCGTTTCTAAGGCCTGACACACTAGACCTTAAATTAGCTTCCTGTGCTTTCACTCAAATAGAGTGATCTTAACCAAAAGGTAATGTTTTCTAAAGTTTGTAAAACTGGAAAGCATAAAATGGGGCAAAACCATCCAAGCAGATGCCAGAAGTGATAATTACAAAACATATATATTTTGGAAAAGGAGCTTCAAAATCACTTTAAGATGAAAACCAATCATTTTTTACTGGAAATTTGTCCCAACATAAATGATTTTCCCAAAGAGGAAAAAACGTAAGGGCACAACCGAAAATTAACTATGTCACAGAAAAGTTTATAAAATTTAAAACTCAGGCATGGAGTGTGTCCTCCAACACTTACCTGGTACCACCATTTCAATGTCTACATAATCACAAGAATTACTTAGTTTCTGCAAGGATCAGGCTCCTGAATCAAGAAGTGGGCCTCCCAAAGATGAGATTCTGTTGCCATTTCAACTCAGTCTATGCTGCTTTTTCCTTTTGAAAGTTTAGTACATTTTCCAACTAGTGCCAATTTCCTGCTGGATGTTGAGCAACCCAGCTTGGTGAAGAAGAAAGGACCTGACAAAGCCTGGACTGCAGGAAAAGAGGCTTCCAGATTGGGACGCAGCCTTCAGTGTAATTGCTGAGTCATGAGAAGACCTGATTCAGGTGGCAGCGGTGGCACACACTTTTAATCCCAGCACTCCTGGTCTACAAGAGCTAGTTCCGGGGGCAGTCAGGGCTATTACACAGAGAAACCAAACTAACAAGACCTGATTCAAACAGACAAAGTCCAAGGATTTTGCTCCCTGGATTTCTATTGGTCCCACTATCCCATTTCTGTATTCGTCCCTAAAGATGGCTTCAGTATGGAAGCTACATTCATCCAGGCTGGAGAACAAAAGCTCCACAGTACGAAAAGATGCCCCATTTCTGGTAGCTGTGTAGTAGAGAAGCCTTGACAGCAAGGAAAGGCTGGCAACCTCCCGGTAGGGGGATCTCTCTCTGCAAATGGCCACAGTTGGCTCTTAGGCTGTGCCTGAGATTTTTTTCAGTTTTCATTTAGACTAGTGGGTGCACTTTCTCTTGCTGAAGGAAAGCGCTTTTGGGGTGCCAGGGGTCATGCTTTCTAGACTTCTCAGTGAGTTTTCAGCAGGGCGCTGGTTTTGGCAGACAAGCTGCTGAAGACCCAGTTAGGAAATCCATTTCTCTGCTGATCTGAGCAAGGACTGATTCTCCAGGCAGCACCCTGGCGCTAGGATGCCAGCTCAGTCCATTCTGCAATAATCCACTGGAGCCCCACCCCTTTTCTTCCAGTGCTCAGCCCTGGCCTGCTTTCAGTTTGCTCAGCGGCTGACTGAGTGAGTCACTCCTCTCCCTAGGGCCTGTTTGCTTCCGGTTTTGAGCAATGATAAAACTGAAACCACTCTCTCTGAGTTTCTGGAGGCCAGGAGGGGGTTTGCAAACAAGTACTTAGCTAGTGCTTTATTTATTTAGTAGATTGTAAAGGGGCAGAGCCATCTGCACAGCAAGCTATGCCTCATCACACCTGGGCTCCTAAAGAAGTGCAGCTGTCCTAAACTGTTTTTTGTTTTTTCGAGACAGGGTTTCTCTGTGGCTTTGGAGCCTGTCCTGGAACTAGCTCTTGTAGCCCAGGCTGGCCTCAAACTCACAGAGATCTGCCTGCCTCTTCCTCCTGAGTGCTGGGATTAAAGGCATGTGCCACCCCCACCCGGCTCCTAAACTTTGTAATATAGAAAAACTGAAACAGAAACTGCAGGGATGGGGATACAGGGCACTGAAGCTGTTGCGTCCTGCTACTGTGAGATGTGTTTGTGCTAGGGAGCTGAGTTACTGCTCTGCTCCTTTGATGGGGGAGCACAGCGACAGAGACCCAACCTGTTGATCAAACTCCAAAGTCATACAGCTGCCTGTCATGCTCCTCCTAGATGTTTCATTTGTTTTATGATATCAAATGTTATTTACAGATTAAAGCTGGGGGTGATGGTACAGAGCTGTGATCCCCGGACTCTACCATTAGAGAGGAAGATGGGGAGGGGCTGCAAATTCCAGGCTGTTCACTTCAGCACAGGAAGTATCAGGCCAGCATTGGCCTCGGAGACTTACTCTGGAAATTTTCTTAAACACTGCAATTCATGTAGAATTCCAAATGACCCAGGATAACCACACTGTTGCTATACACACACATACACACACACACACACACATACACGCACACACACGAAATAATGCAGAATGTGTCACCACATCTGGTTTCTGGGAATTTATAGAGCTATAGTAGTAGAAACAGCACACACTTCACTGGATAAACCTAAGGTTTCATAAACAAGCACTTGCCAAAACTCGATTTTTCACACGGATGCATAAAATAGACTTTTATTTCCAACACAGGTTTTCTCTGTGTAGCATCAACTATCCTGAAACAAGCCAGCCTTGAACTCAGAAATTCACCTGCCTTTGCCTCTGGGATTAAAGACATGCATTGCCACTGAACAGCAAAAATAAGCTTTTGAGAAATGACAAAACCTTCAACAAATGGTCCTTGGAAACTGAATGACCACAAGTAGGATGCAACTAGATCCCCCTCTGTGTCCCCCTGTAGGGGACACCAGTTCACACACATCCATTCTTCCCAGGAACTCCAAAGCTCTATAGGTGGCAGATTAAATAACCCAAACACTCAGGATCCCTCATGGGCAAGCACTTGCTGAGCAGGACTCCAGCACTGAAGAAATAGTGCTACCAATGGCAAGAGGAACATCATGAAGCTGAGAACCTTAGGTCCAGTAAAGGAAATGGTCAAATGCCCACAGAATGGGAAAAATTCTTTGATGGCTTTCATCCGGTGGAGGATTAGTGTCTACAATAGACCAAAAACTCAAATTTTAAAAAACGTTTTGTAAGAAACTCTTTCTCTTTACTATTTCTGATTTTTGTGTGCGTTGGTGTTTTGCCTGAATGCTTATCTGTATGTGGGCATCAGAAGTCCTGGACATGGAGTTACAGACAGGAGGGAGCTGCCGTGTGTGTTCAAGGAATTGAACCCAGGTCTTCTGTAAAGGCTGCTGGGGCTCTCACCCTCTGAGCCATCTCTACAAGCCCCAGAATTCATTAGTTAAAGAAGAGAACACTGAATCATGCAGACTACAAAAGGCCCAGCAAAGTGAACTGCTGGAGTCCAGCATCAGCAGGCCAGAGACACTGGAGAGGAGAGGTGCAGTCAGCCTCTAAGCACACACAGGAGACTTCTCTGAGGGAGCAAAGTTGAATTTGTGTTATTTTTCTCTTTCTTTTTCTTGTCTCTTGATTTTTCTTTTATCCCCTTTGTACCACTCAGGACAATAGTTTCTACGCAAGGAAAGATAACCTCACAACCACAACTCATATTTTCCTAAACCACAGGAAAAACTCACAGTATGATAAGTTACATATTTTTCTCAGGAGCCCACAGGTGGTTAAACATTTTTTGTATTAATTAAGATGTGTAATAACAACTTCACCCCCAAAGCACTTATTCTTTTGTTGATGATTGCCAAATTTTAAACAAGTCAAGCACCTTTCAGCCAGGTCTTTTGTATTGGCAGGGAGCTTTCTGTGGCTCCAGTATAGCAGATTCCTATCCTATTGCCACTCTACCAAACCTTAAACAGGTGGTCTAGCCAACCATCTAGTTTTCTTTCTTCTTTACACACAATATTTCATTTAAGTTTCCTTTCACAACTTTGTTTTCTCAGTGTGCTTATCAGATCCTGTGATTCATTCTGTAAGCTAAATGACCAAGGAACTCAGACCTAAACTTGAGTGTTGGGGTTTGGGGACATAATTGATTTCTTTGATTGTCAGCCCACTTTTCCACAGATAGAATTTATGGCTCAATGATGCATGAAACTTCTTGTTCTATTCTCCATCCGTGGAAACACTCACACCTGGAAAAGCGGAGGGTGTCTTATTTCTGTCTTTTGTATTTTTCCTTGAAGCAACTGGCAGAGCAACCTAAACCATTTCCAAGATCACCTTCACTTTCTTCACCACCTGTATCATTTAGGCTGACATAGAAAGTCCAGTTGAATCACTGACCCACCTAAGAGTCATTGCTCTTATAAAAATCATCTACATGATATGCAAAGAAATTGCCCAGAGAGGAGAGGGATTTTCCCATGAAGCAGTCAGACTTTACTAGAAACAGTGTGATTCTTTCACATAGTAATCACACCATGGCAGAAACAGTAAGAACACAATAGCAGCAAGCAGGAGAAAATACAGGAGAAGATAGAAGCATCATGGAGACAGCCAGCATTCCCCCGCTGTCTCACCCATGGTCTTTTTCATTCCAGGGGGCACCCATCATAGCTTTGCTTTCTGGTAGGTTGTATCCAACAGCTCCATCACTGGCTGCAGCTCCTCTGACATGTCAGCCACCATGTTGTCAGAGGCTGCAGTACAAATGCCAATCTGCATGGGGGAAAGTGTTCATCCTTGCTAGCCCACAGAGCAGGCACTGACACTACTGAGGTCCTTCTCATCCCAGTCAGAGTGGCAAAGCAAAGGAGGACTAATGCTGGGGAAGAGGTGAGGTGAGGGTGGAAAAGAGGGAGCCCTTGTAGTCTGCTAGTGAGAATGTAAAGTCCTTGGGTTACTGTGGGATTGGGATGGAGGATCCTCACAAATTAAAGAGACCTTCCAGGGGACCCATATTTCCAATTCTTGGTATTTACTTCAAAGACTTTGAGTCAACTTGCTCTAGAGATCCTTGCACATCAGTGTTTCTTACAGCCCTGACCACACTATCTAAATGACAGAACCGACCTAGACATCTCATAACAGAGAGATGGGAAGAAGAGGGATGCTTCACTAACACTATGGTATTATTTTCATCCATAGCTAAGAAAGAAGAGTGTAGCTTACAGGAGGAAAAGCGCAACTGGAGACAATCACTCTGAGAAAGAAGTCACTCCCAGAATGACATCCTGCATGTCTCTCATGTGTGGTTCCTACATCTGATAGAAATGTGAAATAGTGAACGTTATGAATCATGAAGGAAGCTGTAGAAACGTTGTGGACCGCAAAGTAGCCTAATGGGAGCATTTTAGTGTTGAGAAACAAGAGGGCATTGGATGTCCTCTTGGAGGGCGGAATAGTCTCAGAGCAAATTATGAACTGTGATAATTGACCTCATGCAACCAATATATCATCCAAAAATAAAAATTTTTAAATGAGTTATTAAATGAATAAAGGTACCAATGAATTTAAAAATAAGTAACAAAGCATCCCATGTCAAGGCTATATTTATTGGAGTCAGGGCTCATAGGGTGGTGGGTGCAGTGGGCAGACCACCCCATCTGGGGTTCCTGGATCATCTGCAGCTCTCCAAAGATGGAAACACCAGCAAGTTTCCAGGTCAATTCTGTCACAGGTTCCATGCCTAGAAGAAACGGAGTCAATGTCAAGCCCCATTTGTAGTAGGGAGGCGACTTGTTTGTTTCCTGGCTGCCCATACTCCCAAAATAACCACACAGAAACTGTGTTAATTAAATCACTGCTTGGCCTATTACTTAGGGGCATGGCTTCCCCCTCTTACATCTAGAATTAACCCATCTCCATTACTTTATATTTTACCACGAGGCTTGAGGCCTACCAGCTTGTCTGTCTTAGGTAGGCAGCCCCAAGGCTTCTCTCTGACTCCGCCTCCTTTCTCCCAGCATTCAGTTTAGTTTTCCCCACCTACTTCTGTTCCCTGTGCAAGCCCAAGACAGTTTATTTATTAATCAATGGTATTCACAGCATACAGAGGGGAAATCCACATCAACCATTGGTCTTTATCTTTTTAAGTTCTGAGAAAAAGATGTGGGATTTTTGTTTGTTTGTTTGTTTTTTGTTTTGGGGATAAACCTTCCTCACTTTTCAGGGGGCGAAAACAGGACAAAACCATCCTTTTGTGTGGGGTAATATTATACAGGCCACATATTTCTGCATTGTATCAGCGCCAGGCTCTCAAGCCACAATAGCGACTGAGGTGCTAAAAGCATCTTCAGACTGGCTGTCTCCTGAGCTCAGGATGTGATGATGTTGTACTGTTCCTTCTTTGTAATTATGGAGATCACTTGGAAGAAATGTTAATTCCAAGCTAGTGAAAGAACTGCTGACATGACTTTAGTCCTGCTACCCAGAAAACAAAATGCTAATAAACTTCCCCTTCAGTTTCCCTTGGGAGATAAAAGCTGTTTTGAGAATAAATGCGCAGGTGATTTTCAGGATTTAAATGAACCCTGAGACTCCCTTCTGATATTGCTGTGTAAACTGTGTCTATTCCGTGCCTCCATGCCAGTCCGGAGAGATAGTTTATGTTGGGGTTGGACCCCGACACATTTGTCAAACCACCCCTCTCCCATCAGGACCTGTAATTCTGGGAGTGACTTATTTTTTTTAATATTTATTTATTTATTATGTATACAACATTCCTTCCATGTATGCCTGCTTGCTAGAAGAGGGCACCAGATCTCATTATAGATGACTCTGAGCCACCATGTGGTTATTGGGAATTGAACTCTGAACTCTGGAAGAGCAGTCAATGTTAACCTCTAAGCCATCTCTCCAGCCCCTTAAGATTTTTTTTTTTTTTGGTTTTTCAAGATAGGGTTTCTCTGTAGCTTTTGAGCCTGTCCTGGAACTAGCTCTTGTAGACCAGGCTGGCCTCGAACTCACAGAGACACGCCTGCCTCTGCATCCCGAGTGCCGGGATTTAAAGTCACTGCCCGGCTTGGGAGTGACTTCTTTCTCTTAGTGTGATTATCTCTAGTTGCACTCACCCTTGTACAAGTCACACACTTCATTCTTAGCTATGGATGAAAATAATCTCATAGCATTGGTAAACATCCTTCTTTTTCCCTGTCTCTCCGTTATGAGATGTCTAGATTGGTTCCATCATTTAGCTAGTGTGGACAGGGCTGTAAGAAACACTGATGTGCAAGGATCTCTAGGGCAAGTTGAGTTAAAGTCTTTGAAGTAAATACCAAGAACTGGAAATATGGGTCCCCTGGAAGGTCTCTTTAGTTTCTGTGAGGATTCTCCATCCCAATCCCACAGTAACCCAAGGACTTTACATTATCACTAGCAGACTACTAGGGCTCCATCTTTTCCACCCTCCCCCCTCACCTCTTCCCCAGCATTAGTCCTCCTTTGTTTTCTTGATGACCACCATTGCTGCTCTGATTGGGATGAGAAGGATCTCAGTAGTGTTAGTGCCTCCCTCAGCTGGCTATCAAGGATGAACATGGCAGTTGTACTGCTGCCTCTGCCAATGATATGATCACTTTGCTAGACCTTTTGTTGTTTTGGTCATCCCATATTCTCTTCCTTAATAAATGACTTCTGGGTCCTGGAGAGATGATTCAGCAATTGAGAGCACCAGCTGCCTTTCCAGAGCATCCAGGGTAAATTCCTAGCACCCACTTGGCAGCTCACAACTGTGTAAATCCAATTTCAGGGCATCTGACACCCACATACAGACAAGCATTCAGGCAAAACACCAATACACATAAAAATCAAACATAAGAGAGACAAAGAATTTCTTTTAAAAAGATTTTTAAAGGCTGAGTGCTTTGTGGATTGTAGACACTAATACTCCCCCAGATGAAAAGCTATCAAAGAGTTTCTTCCATTAGGTGGACATTGGACCACTTCCTTTGCTGAACCTAAGAATTTCAGTTTCTGGCCGGGTGGTGGTGGCACATGCCTTTGATCCCAGCACTTGGGAGGCAGAGGCAGGAGGATCTCTGTGAGTTCGAGACCAGCCTGGTCTACAAGAGCCAGTTCCAGAACAGGCACCAAAGCTACAAAGAAACCCTGTCTCGAAAAACCAAAATAAATAAATAAATAAATAAAAGAAGAAGAAGAAGAATTTCAGTTTCATGATGTTTCTCTTGCCATTGGTAGCACTATTTCTTAGTGCTGGAGCCCTACTCAGCAAGTGCTTAACCATGAGGGATCCTGAGAGTTTGGGATACATTTTTATCTGTCACCTTTAGAGTTTTGAGTTCCATTAGAAGAATTGATCTCTGTTGAATGGTGTCCCTATAGGGTGACACAGTGAGATCTGGGTGCATTCTACTTGTGGCTGTTCAGTTTTCTAAGAACCACTTGTTGAAGTTTTTTTCATTTCCCAAAAGTTTATTTTTTTATTATTTTTTACTATTTATACTTTTATTGATTTTATTTGAGCTCTACATTTTTCTGTGCTCCCCTCCCTGCCTCGCCTCCCCACTTCAACCCTCTCCCAAGGTCCCCATGCTCCCAATTTACTCAGGAGATCTATCTTTTCTTCCCATGTCAATTAGATCTATGTAAGTCTCTCTTTGTGTCCTAATTGTTGTCTAAGTTCTCTGGGATTGTGATTTGTAGGCTCGGTCTCTTTGCATTATGTTTAAAAACCACTTATGAATGAGTACATGTGATAATTGTCTTTCTGTGTCTGGGTTACCTCACTCAAAATAATGCTTTCTAGTTCCATCCATTTGCCTGCAAAATTTAAGATGTCGTTATTTTTTTTTCTGCTGTGTAGTACTCCATTGTGTAAATGTACCACATTTTCCTTATACATTCTACGGTTGAGGGGCACTTACCATTCATGTGTCTCTAATTGAAACTGTCATTCGCTACCCTATCTGTTTTTATGTTTAATTAATTAATTACGTAAATGAGTTTTAGATTTATTTATTTATTTTATGTGTAGGAGTGTTTCCTGCATGTATGTCTGTGTAACATACACTCATACCAAGGTTCCAAATCTAATTTACATGTCTTACTAAAGGAGAGCATCCCATGCCCCCCATGACTCTAGTCCTTTATTTTGTGTCGTGTGGATTACACAATAATAGAGCAGCCTCAGGTATGCCTGAGATATCTTGTGACCAAAGTCATGGGATAGCTGTAATGCTCCTTCAGGAAAACAATCCTACAAATCACAGAACACAACCATTGTTTTCCACAAGTCTTCTTCAAAGTACTTCTAAAAAAACAGCCTCCAGGGAGAAGGCCTCCAGGGCTGCGGCTGGACACAACTGAAGCTGGACAGGGCTGCAGCTGGACAGGGCTGCAGCTGGATAGGGCTGGAGCTGGACAGGGCTGCGGCTGGACAGGGCTGCGGCTGGACAGGGCTGCAGCTGGACAGGGCTGCAGCTGGCTTGATTCCTGGGTGAGGGCACATACCCTTAATCTGCCCTTGTCTTCAGCACCTTCTGTTTAAATTATGTAAATCGTGTCTGAGAGTTTCCCAAAGTTACAAAGCCTATTCAAAACTTGGTTGGGAAAAGTTGGCACACTGTGATAGTTCTTGATTGAAAACTTGCATTTGGCATTGTCCTTTTGACAGACTTAGATGTTTTGGGATATGGAAATAAACTCGCTAAAGGTGTAAATTGGAGAAGAAAAAAATGCCCTTGGCTAAGGGGGGGGGGAGTCTCAGTGCAGCTTGAAAGAATAGGTTCATCCTTCAGGTGCCCTGTGTCTTCTTTCACGGACCCACATGAACCCACACCCTTTCTACAACACATGCTCGCTCTAATGTCTATCCCAGATACAGTGACTCTGCTAATTCCTACAACAAGATTCCCTTAAAACTAGAATTACAGTCAGTTGTTAGCCAAAGTAGCACAAACAGTAAAATCCCAGAGGCAGATATTGGGGGTCATGCTGTCCAGGAGGGCCTCTTCCTCCTGCCGGCTGTCTTCCAGTCATGGCACCGCTGCGGCCCCGGAGTTCTCTCATACCGTGGGAAAGACAGTCAGGCCGCCAAGACTGCTTCTCAATCGCTCCATCATCCCTGGGAAACTGAAGAAGTCTCAGTCAGAAGCAAAAAGCTTTCTTTCTCAGTCCACAGCTCCGCCTACCAGCTGCAGACCTGAAAAATTTTCAACGCAGGGGGCGCTGTGGCCACAGCACTCAGCCTAGTGGAGATCCCCGGTGCAGCACACCACGACAAGCAGCTTTGCCCAAGGGTAATCCACGAGTGTCCGCGATTCGTCGACCGAGGCACATCTTCTGATCGGCTGCCAGCACGCCTGAGCTGCAATCCGACCACGATGTCAAATTGCTCCCGCGATTTTCTGAATCGGTCCTTTTGTTTTGCGGCACAAATGAGGATGTGCAAAACAGACTGCATTGGAAATGGATCAAAACCACGATACCTACCATCTCCAAAGGCCTACTCTGTCTCCTTCCTTTTAGCGGTCGCGACACAGCTAAGGTTCCTACGAGTGCCTCTACTGCGGCAAGAGGCCGGACCACGCCTGCCTGACCTTTCCTCACTCTCACTGGAGCCAATGGAGAAGACCCAGGCAGAAGCAGAAACGCTTCTGACGCCAAACGCAGCTCCGCCTGCCGGCCGCTGGCGTCTCTGTGGGGCGGGCACTCAGCGTGGCCACCATTCCAACGATCAGAGCTAGCACTATGGGTTTCCCCACTCCTGTGGAGCTGTCCGCGAGTGCAGTGAGTCGTCCACCGAGCCGACTTCCGATTGGGTGACATCTCGCCCGAGCTGCAATCGGACCGCGATTTTCAAACCGCGTTGGCGATTTTCTTCTACTGTGCTTTCGTTTTGAGACCGAAAACAAACTCTGAGTGTATTCAAACAGGGCTACAATGCCGACGACGTGGACGGGTGCGAGTCCGGAGCCTACGATGTGGGGGGCGGAGGACGGAGCCTACGAAGGCGGCGAGTGCTGATCCGACGACCGAGTACAGTCAGCAGGCAAAGCGGGCTGAAAGTTCGGAGCTCACGACGGGGGCGAGGCCTGAGCCGAAGATGGGGCCAAGTCCGGAGTCCTCTACTGGGATGAGTCCCGTTCCGACGACGGGACGACTGGGACAAGTCCCGTTCCGACCACGGGACGACTGGGGCGAGGCCCGTTCCGACGACAGGACGAATCTTGCTGACCAGGATACTGGTCAAGAGGCCGCGGTTTCTCTTCTAAAATTTCGCAATTTTCTGACCCCGCCTTCCTTCAAGACTACAAATACCCAGCCTGGAGGAGCCTGTAGCAGGCTCTGCTGCCTGCCCCAGTGCACGCGCTGCTGTCCTCTCGGTGCAAGTGCTGCACGAGCACTGGATTGGACAATGGGGCAGCCGATTCGGAGCAGACCACAGGGGCGACTGCAGAGCCTGCGACGGTGGAGAGTGCCAAACCCACAACCAGGGCCAGTCAGCAATGAATGCCGGTTGCAAGTAAGGGGCAGAAGACGGGGGAGAGCCCTGAGCCGAAGATGGGGCGAAGTCCGGAGATGTCTACTGGGACGAGTCCGGTTCCGAGGACGGGACGACCGGGACGAGGCCCGTCCCGACAACGGGACGAATGGGACGGGTCCCTATTCGTCAACGGGACCAGTCGGCTGCACCCGATACTGGTAAAGAGCCCGCGGTTTATTTTCTGAAATTTTGCAATTTTGTGACCCCGCCTTCCTTCAGGACTACAAACACCCAGCCTGGAGGAGCCTGTAGCAAGCTCTGCTGCCTGCTCCATTGCAGGCGCTGCTGTCCTCTCGGTGCAAGTGCTGCTGGAGCGCTGGATTCCACGATGGAGCAGCGGGGCAGGAGCAGACCACCGGGCCGAGTGCGGAGCCCACGACGCGGGCGAGTGCCGAGCCGACGACCGGGTCCAGCCAGTAGACCACGCGGGTTGCGAGTCCGGAGCCGACGACGGGGGCGAGGCCTGAGCCGACGATGGGGCCAAGTCCCGA
>PVIU01009866.1:0-73524 GCA_004026605.1 Ondatra zibethicus | reverse complement strand
TCGCTGGGAGTTTCTCTCCATTTAGTTTGATGTTGGCTGTTGGCTTGCTGTATATTGCCTTAATTATGTTTAGGTATGTTCCTTGTATCCCTGCTCTCTCCAAGACTTTTATCATGAAGGGATGTTGTATTTTGTCAAATGCTTTTTCGGCATCTAATGAGATGATCATGTGGTTTTTATTTTTTAGCTTGTTTATATGGTGCATTACGTTGACAGATTTTTGTATGTTGAACCATCCCTGCATCTGTGGGATGAAGCCAACTTGGTCATGGTGGATGATGGTTCTGATGTGTTCTTGGATTCAATTTGTTAGTATTTTATTTAGTATTTTTGTATCAATGTTCATGAGTGAGACTGGTCTGTAATTCTCTTTCTTAGTACTGTCTTTCTGTGGTTTGGGTATCAGGGTAATTGTAGCCTCATAAAAAGAGTTTGGCAATGTTCCCTCTGTTTCTATTGTGTGGAATAATTTGAGGAGTATTGGTATTAGTTCCTCTTTGAAAGTCTTGTAGAATTCTGAGCTGAAACCATCTGGGCTTTTTTGTTTGGGAGACTTTTGATGACTGTTTCTATTTCTTCAGCAGTTATAGGTCTGTTTAATTTGCTTATTTGGTCTTGATTTAATTTTGGTAAGTGATATTTATCCAGAAAGTTGTCCATTTCCTTTAAGTTTTCCAATTTTGTGGAGTACAGGTTTTCAAAATATGACCTGATGATTCTCTGTATTTCCTCTGTGTCTGTTGTTATGTCCCCCTTTTCATTTCTGATTTTGTTAATTTGGATATTCTCTCTCTGCCTTTTGGTTAGTTGGATAAAGGTTTGTCTATTTTGTTGATTTTCTCGAAGAACCAACTCTTTGTCTCATTGATTCTTTGTATTATTTTCTTTGTTTCTATTTTGTTGATTTCAGCTCTCAATATGATTATTTCCTGCCGTCTAGTTCTCTTAGGTGAGTTTGCTTCTTTTTGTTCTAAAGTTTTCAAATGTTCTGTTAATTCACTAGTGTGGGATTTTTCCAGCTTCTTTATGTAGGCATTTAGTGCTATGAACTTGCCGCTTAACACTGCTTTCATTGTGTCCCGTAAATTTGGGTATGTTGTGTGGTCATTTTCATTGAATTTTAGGAAGTCTTTAATTTCCCCTTTTATTTCTTCCTTGACCCACTGATGATTCCGATGAGCATTGTTTAATTTCCATGTGTTTGTGGGTTTTCTGGAATTGGTATTGCTGTTGACTTCTAGTTTTAAAGTATGGTGATCTGATAAGGTACATTGGGTTATTCCGATTTTTTTGTTTTTGTTGAGGTTTGTTTTGTTACCGAGTATGTGGTCAATTTTTGAGAAGGTTCCATGAAGTGCTGAGAAGAAGGTATATTCTTTGCTGTTTGGATGGAATATTCTACAGATGTCTGTTAAGTCCATTTGAGTCATAACATGTTAGTTCTCTTATTTCTCTGTTCATTTTTTGTCTGATTGACCTGTCCAGTGGTAAGAGGGGAGTGTTGAAGTCTCCCACTATTAGTGTGTGGGGTTTAATATATGGTTTAAACTTTAGAAGTGTTTCTTTGACATATGAGGGTGCCCTTGTATTTGCGGCATAGATTTTCAGTATTGAAATTTCCTCTTGATGGATTTTTCCTGTGACTAATATGAAATGTCCTTCTTTGTCTCTTTTGACTGATTTTAGCTTGAAGTCTATTTTGTTAGATATTAGGATAGCTACACCTGCTTGTTTCTTAGGTCCATTTGATTGGTATATTTTTTCCCAACCTTTTACTTTGAGACGATGTCTGTCTTTGAGGTTAAGATGCGTTTCTTGTATGCAGAAGAGGGATGGATTCTGTTTTCGTATCCAATCTGTTAGCCTTTGCCTTTTTATGGGTGAGTTGAGTCCATTTACATTAAGGGATATTATTGAGCAGTGGTTGCTATCTCCTGTTATTTTGGTTATCATCGTTGGTGATGTTATTTTGTGCATTTTTTTCTTCTTCGGGATTTGCTGTAATGAGATCATCAATTGTGTGTGTTTTTGTTGGGGTAGCCATCTTCCTTGGGTTGGAGTTTTTCTTCTAGTATTTCGTGTAGGGCTGGGTTTGTGGCTAGGTATTGGTGAAATCTAGATTTGTCATGGGATATCTTGTTTTGTCCTTCTATGGTGATGGACAGTTTTGCTGGATATAGTAGTCTGGGCTGGCATCCGTGGTCTCTTAATGTCTGCATAATGCTTGACCATGACCTTCTGGCTTTCATTGTCTCCACTGAGAAGTCAGGTGTAATTCTGATAGTTCTACATTTATATGTTACTTGGCCTTTTTCCTTTGCAGCTCTTAATATTCTTTAATTGCTCTGTATGTTTAGCATTTTGATTGTTATGTGGCGAGAGGACTTTTTTTTGGATCCAGTCTATTTGGTGTTCTGTAAGCTTCTTGTATCTTCACAGGCATATCTTTCTTTAGGTAGGGGAAGTTTCCTTCTATGATTTTGTTAAATAAATTTTCTGTGCCTTTGAGTTGACTTTCTTCTCCTTCTTCTATACCTATTATTCTAAGATTTTGCCTTTTTATGTTGTCCCATATTTCATGGATATTTTGGGTTAACCTTTTGTTAGATTTAATGTTTTCTTTAACTGATGAGTCTATTTCCTCTATTTTATCTTCTGCACTTGAGATTCTCTCTTCCATTTCTTGTATTCTGTTGTTTGTACTTGCATTTGTGGTTTCTGCTCTTTTCCTTATGATTTCTGTTTCTCTAATTCCCTCAGCTTGTGTTTTCTTTATTTTTTCTATCTCAGTTTTCAAGTCCTGAATAGTTTCTGTTATACATTTGAGTTCTTTTTCTTGGTTTGCTTTAAGTGATTTGCTGATATCTTCCAATTTTTTGTTTGTTTTTTCTTCCATTTCTTTAAGGTAATTTCTCATTTCGTCTTTAAGAATTTCAGATATTCTCTTGTGGTTATTTTTTAGATCATTTTCTTCTGGGTCATCTATATTTGGTTGTTCAGGTCTTACTTTTGTAGGGTCTTTGGGTTTCACTGGTATTGTGTTGCTCTTTGTGGTGTAGCTTGTGATCTTACCTTTTCTACTCATCTTTTCCTCTAATAGGTGTGGTTGGTGCTGTCTGAGATTCTGTTGAGTAATCTTCTAGGTGACAGTAGATTGAAAGCTAAGATGGTTTTTCTAGTGGTACAGTCAATGTCACAGTTCTAGTTACCCCGTTGGTTATTCCTGTTCCTGGAGGTAGCTCAGTGCTCCTGTGTTTTGGTCTGCTCCCTTGGAGTTTGCTGTCTCAGGCCTTCTTTGGTCTAGGCTGCTAGCTTTGATCTGTTTCTGTAAATCTTGGTCTGGATTTCCTCTTGCAGAAGTCCCTGGCTTGGAGTTAGACCTGTTCTGGTGGTGATCACTGATTCTGGATCTGGTCACTGGTTCAATCCTGATCCGCTCGTGTCCCGGGACCAGGTTTGCTCCTGGTGGAGCTTGTTTTCTCTTTGTCTTAGGTAACTGGTTCAGTCCCACTCCAGTTCTGGTGGAGGTTGCAGACTCTGAGTCAGGTCGTTGGCTCAATCCTGGTCTGCCAGTGTCCCAGGCTAGGGTTGGCTCCCCGGGCTGGATTTGCTCCTGGCTTCTACTCCCGGTGGAGCTTGTTTCCTCCAACTCTCTCTGTCCAGTACCAGTGTTTTGTTTGCATGCATGTACCCAGTGCCCGTGGAGGATAAGAAAGGGTGTTGTATCTCGGGAACTGGCATTACTGTTATGAGCCTCCATGTGAGTCCTGGGAACGAAACCCAGGACCTCCGCAGGAGCAACAAGAGCTTTTAACCACTGAGCCTCCAGCCCCAGGTGTTCTCTACTTTTAATCTTTGAAAATTCCTTTCAGTGCTTAATAACTTTTTGAGAATAAGATTCTGTGTTTCGTCATTTACTCTCAGCATCTTATCCTTTTTCATATTACTATACACGGAACCATTTTCTTCATTTTGGATTGCACATTTCCAGTATATGGAAATAACATTGATTTCCCCCCCTCCATCTTTGTGTATATGTGTGGTGCATATTTACAAGTAGGTGGACACATGTATATGTGTCTGCACATATGTGTGCATATTTACATATGTGGACACATATATGTGTGTACGTCTATATATGTGTGTGCATATTTACATGCATGTGGGCACATGTATGTGCGTGCTTGCACATATGTGCTGTGTGCATATGAAAGCCCAAGGTTGTTGTCAAGAATCATCCTGTGTTGCTCTCCCACCTTACGTGAAGCAGGGTCTCTCAATCAAACCCAGAGCTCATCAATATGGCTAGTCTCTGTAGCTAACTTACTTTTGGGATCCCCAGTCTCCATTCTCCAAGGCTGGGATTCCAGGCAGGCTGCCATCTGCCACACCCATGCAGTATCTGGGTTCTTAACCCCAGTCCTCACACTTTTGTGGCAAGTGCTTTAACCAATGAGCCATCTCTCCAGCCCACATTGCTTTGGTTGTTCCTTCGGTAAGTGTGCTGACCTGGTTTATTAGTTCTGATAATAAGGTGTTGGGAATATTGTCTTAAGGTGTGTTACTTTTGTTCATGCTGCATTTGTTTAACCCCGTAAAGCTGTGATTCTTTGCCTGTCTAGAACAACTGATGATGATCTAATAAAGATCTGAACGGCCAATAGTGAAGCAGGAACAAGGAGAGGCGGGGCAGGCAGAGAGGATAAATAGAAGGAGAAAACTGGGAGAAGGGGTTTGGGGTAGTAGTCGAAAAGAAAGGAGGACATCGGGGGCCAGCCGTCCACCTATACAGCAATCCACAGAGTAAGAGTAAGATTCAAAGAAGTAAGAGAATAGGAAAAACACAGAGGCCAAAAGGTAGATGGGGTAATATAAATTAAGAAAAGTGGGCAAGAAACAAGCCAAGCTATGGCCAGACATTTATAAATAAGAATAAGACTCTGTGTGTGATTCGTTTGGGAGCTGGGTGGCGGGGCCCCCAAAAGAGGCCAAAGAGCATAAGGTCACATTATGACAACAATAAGGTCTTTATTTACTGTGGTGCTGAAGACAGAGACTCAGAGCTTCTTACATGCTAGGCAGGTGTTTTGCCACTCGCTCCACTCTCAATTCTTATCCTTTTAAAACATTAAAAATTAGGAGTTGGGGGGCTGGAGAGATGGCTCAGCGGTTAAGAGCACTGACTGCTCTTCTAGAGGACCCAGGTTCAATTCCCAGCACCCATATGGCAGCTTACAACTGTCTGTAACTCCAGGATCCAGCACCCTCACACAGATATACATATAGGCTAAAACACCAATAAAATAAATAATTAAAAAAATTAGGAGTTGGGTGGTGGCACATAACATTAACCCCAGTGCTTGGGTGGCAGATGCAGACGGATCTCTGTAAGTCAGAGGCCAATCTGATATACAGAGCAAGTTCCAGGACAGCCAGAGCTGTTGCACAGAGAAACCCTGTCTTGAAGAACCCGAAAAAAAAGTTTAATTATTAATTAATCAATTAATTTATGCATGTGTCCACATGTGCTGCAGTGTGAGTAGAGGTCAGAGGACAACTGTTGGGGTCAGTTCTCTCCTTCTACTGTATGGATCCAGGACGGAGAAGTCAGGCCATCATGCGTAGCATCAAGTGCCTTTACCTGCTGAGTCATCTTCTGCGCCTTCAGTTCTAATCCCTTTATTTTATTTATGTGTATGTGTCTGTCTATGCTGTGTGTGTGCTGTGCACACACCAGAGGAGCATTAGATCCCTCAGAGCTGGGCTTATAGGTGGTTGTGAGCCACAAAGTGCATGCTGTTAACTGAACCCAGGACCTCTGGAAGAGCAACCAGTGCCCTTCACCACTGAGCCATCTCTCCAGCCCCCCCCCCCACCTCCCAGGCTGTTTTTAATGGGTTATTTAAGAGAGTCCACTTCTAAGATCACATCCTGGTGACCAGAGACAGCTCATTTTTTTCCCCATCAGATGTGTTCCATTTCTTTCTCCTCCCGGCTTCCTTTACAGGAACAGCCATAGAAATAGGACGATGGAGACCGACCTGTTATAGGAAGACTTTATCTGACTGACATTGTTACTAAGTGGTTTTATCACAAGAAACTTTAGTATATAATAGAACAAGAATGGTTAAGATACAGCACAGAGCCAGGCGGTGGTGGTGCACGCCTTTAATCCCAGCACTTGGGAGGGAGAAGCAGGCAGATCTCTGTGAGTTCAAGGCCAAGCTGCTCTACAAGAGCTAGTTGATGGCTCAGAGGTTAAGAGCACTGGCTGTTCTTCCAGAGGTCCTGAGTTCAATTCCCAGCAACCACATGGTGGTTCACAACCATCTGTAATGAGATCTGGTGCCCTCTTCTGGCCTGCAGGCATACAGATAGACAGAACACTGTATACATAATAAATAAATAAATCTTTTTTTTTTTTTTTTTAAAGAGCTAGTTCCAGGACAGGCTCCAAAACTACAGAGAAACCCTGTCTTGAAAAACAAAACAACAAAAAATACAGCACAGGCCCAGCGTCCCTTCCTGCTTGGGACCTTTGGCCTCTGCCCAGGAGACTCAATGTCAGTCCTTTGTCCTCTGTCTTCAGAGACCCTCAGACTCCTACTCAAGCCCCCGGACAAGAGGATTGCCTCCAAAAATGCTCTCCCCTCCTGAAAAAAACAAAACACCTAACTGCCTTTGCAGTAGAGCCCTGAAGTGTGGAATGGGGTCTGTCCCAACCGCTACAGAGCTGGCCCCTGTGAGCCTGGGAGGGGCCAGTCTGTAACACAAGAGAGGACGGGTTCTGGGTTCTCTCGGGCAAGGAATGTGGAAGGACCACAGGGTCCCATCTAGGCGTCTCCATCTATGGTCTCCAGGCACCGGCTTAGATACTGAACGATGGGGATGAGAAGGGACTGTCTATCTATCCCTCTTGGACCCTGAGCTGGGGTCACATGGGCTATGGGAGGCCCCAGAGTGGGAGTTCTATAGTCGCCTTCAGGACACTGGGCTCCAGGCCCACAGGCTCACCCATCTGGCAGCTGCCCAGTTCCCTGGCAGTGCTCTGCTTTACCTTTATGCCTCCAGCCGTGCCTTTCCTCCTGATAACAGAGGTGCGAATATGTCTATGTGCATGTGTGTATACATGTGAATGTAAATGTATATATGTGTACACGTGTTTGAATGTATGCATGTTTATATGTGCATGTGCTTGTGTGTATATGTACACGGGTATGTGTATATAAGTCCTAGATGGCTTGAGATCCAGAGCTCAGGGAAGCCTACCTGTAGCCAGGCTCCCGACCCCTCCACCCCTGTGACTCATACTCCACCCCACAACCTGTCAGCTGTAAGGGTGAGGAAGGCAGAGAGGTCAGGAGGTCCCAGGTCTATGAGGAAGCTCCTGAACTTTCCAGGCTCCAGGTCAGGACAGCAAGCAGTGAGAACCGGAGCTTAGCTGCCACACCCAGGGAGGAGAGGCGCCCTCCCCTGCCTTGTGGCAGACCCAGTGGTGGACAAGAACCGTGAGCTCACCTCTCCTGGCTCCAGGCAGCGGCCCTGCCCACCTCTGGAGAATTCCATGACTCAGGTAAGAGGGGTGGGGCTCAGCCAAAGTCTCTGAACCCAGGTCGTGGGGCAGCCCTGTGCTGTCCTTGTGGTGTCCCTGGGAGGTGCACACTGGGTGTGACCCAAACACTGTGGTCTACAGGGTGGCACCTAGGAGGTCGCTGTGAGAGTGTATGACACACGGAAGGGCAGAGCCGTGGGGGCCGAGGGCTGCCTGAAGTAACTGCCGCTTGGCTGCTCCCTTCAGCCTCACTAGCTTGGTTGTCTCTCCCTTAGCGTCTCTGCTACTCTCTGTCCTCTGTCTGCTGTTGCCTTCACACAGCTACCCCAGTGAACAGACAGACACTGCACATTGACAAGTAACACGAGCTTGGGTGGAAGGAAGGTAGAGAAGAAAGAAAACGGGCAAGGGACAGGCAGTCAAGCCTACAGCCTGTCCGGCAGGGCAGGCTTACACAACCCCTTGGAGGGCCTGAGGGGAAGGGAGTCAGTGACTGGTAACAAAGCAGACCTGACAGGACTTCAGACAGGGCCTGACCTCAGCGGCTGAGGGAAGTAGCAAGCAGGCCGGGGTGGCTGCTACTGTCTGAGAACTCCAGGGAAGGAGCAGGGAACCAGTCTGACAAACTGGAGCCCAGGAGGTGGGTGTATCCAGTTTGAGTATTAGCGTCTGTGTTGGGGGCCTGCCTGATAGCAGAGGAAGCAAATAGACTTACAAATTAAGGCACTGAAGGTCTGGCCAAGCTCAGGAAAGCTCCGTGTTATGAGCTGAATCGTGCCTCATAATTCATGTTGTTGAAGTCCAGCCCATCAGTACCTCAGTATGGGACTGTCATTGGAGATAGGTCTTTAGATTTATTTTTCTTTTTAGTGTGTTTGTGCATGTGTGCATGCGTGTGTGTGTGGGCACATATGTGTGTGCATGTGTGTGTCCTCAGAAGTGGCCACAGAGAGGGTCTCTTCTGTTCCCTCTGCCCCCACCGCCAAGACAGACTGCTGTTCTGAGGAGGCCTTACCCTGCTAGCTCTGGCTAGAGCCTGGGCATGGCTGCTTCTCCAGCCTTGCACTGGGCTCTTCAGATTCTTGCTAAATTCCTTCCATAAGGTTGTCAGGTGAATTTAGGTCATCTGTCACCATGAATCCCTTCTCATCTGGAACGCATCAGCTGACGGGCATTATAAATGTGCATGTGGGTCCCCTGCAGCCCTGTCCCTCAGACCCTGTCTTCATTACACACTGTACAAACAGGTCCCAGGCACACAGGTGTCTACCGTGAAGCCAGGCAGGCAGGCTGCTCTGAGCAAGGCCTTCCCAGAAAGGGCTGTCTGCCCAGGGAGAACGGAGCGTGGGGTCAGCTGCTGTCCTCTGGAATGTGCCAGTGTGGTGATGCGGATTCCAGGGGCCTGTCGGTTGGCATCTCATCAGTTTGGTTTGGGCTGCCTGGCAAAGGAAGTTTCTGAACGTGGCCTCAAAGGAGATAGCACCCACCAGGGAGATGGGGGTGGGGTGAGGACCTTGGCAGGAGGGAGCAGAGGCAGCTGGAGAGCAAAGAGGGCCTTTGGGGGACTGGCACCGACTCCTCCAGGGGCTGCCTCCTCCTTGGCCAGCCCCAGCTCTCATTGGTCAGCATGCCAAGGCTAGGAGGTCACGGAGTGGTGGGGTACACTGCAGGAAGCCGGGAGAACCTCTCTGACCGAGGGCTCCTCCATTCTGCTGGCCCCAGAGGACTGGTGGGCCCTCAGGAGCCAGGCTGGGCTCAGGAAAGGCTAAGCCACAGTGGGGACAGATGTTTCCATTTTAGGGCTTGGGTCGTCATAAATTGTTTGTTCTCACCAAACCCTGTTTCCTATTAAGCTGACTCTGGGAGATGGAGAAGCATCCATGTGCTGCGTAGCTCCTGTGTGTGTTTTCATGTGTGTGTGGCACACATCTTGTGTACATGTGTACAGTGTGCAGTTCATGTGTATGTATGTAGCATGCAGCTTGCGTGCATGTATGTGTGCGTGCGCATAACTGTGAGGAGAATGGGCTGGGAAGGGAAGTAGATGCTGTGGGCTCCTCATCTCCTGGTCTTCCACGGGCAGACATGCCTTTGTCCTGGGAACTGGTCCTTGGCTCTGAGCAGCCTCCCCCAACTGTAGGTCCTAAACATGCCTAAATTGGGCTCGCACAGCAGGCTTGCCCTCAGTTTCCATCACTGCATGTTGCTTGCTGCCTACCCCGCCTTCCCCTTTCTTGCCTCATCTATGAATTCTGGTACCCACTTTCCTCCATCTTTCTAGCTTCCAGGGCTGTGGGATGCCAACCTGCTTGCTGTGGTGATGGAGCCCACTCCTGGCCAGTGACAGTTTAGGAAGAGCGATGTGAAGTAGACCTGGGTGTGGAAAAACAAGGGGTCCTTTGGAGAGGATCCCACCCCAAGCTGTGCTCTGGACGAGCTCACACCTTGATTCAACATGAGGAACCATGGCAGCCTTCTTGTGACTGAGGAGGACAAGCATCGGCAATGAAGCTCCAAATAGGCAGAGCCACTGTGTTAGCCTTTCTGGGGTTTCTTATCATAGAGGAAGATGCTGGCTCTAAGTCACCGAGTGCTTCCCACCCCTAGCAACTGCGAGATGCTGGCAGTCGTCAAGAAAATCTTCCAGGATTCAGCCACGCAGAAACCAGAATCCCTGGTCTGAGAACTTACATTCTCTATACTGCCAGCGTTCTCTCTCTCACAATTCAAAAACCTGCAGTATTGTGGCTCAGGAGGCCCCACAGAGCCGACTTTCCTGACAGGAGGCTCTAGAAAGCCAAAGGATTTAGCTACTAAGTTCCACACAAACCCAGTTCTCAAGCAGCGCCACCTGGCTGAGGTGGGGAACAGCACAGCAGCGGCTGGGGCAAAGTGGTGGCCCTCGGTTCCTAGGTGACCGGCCTCTAGTCACACAGATGGATGCTGAGTGTGGGGTATGAAGCAATGGAGGGGACCTATTTCCTAAAGCTTCATAATTATTGCGGCTACACTTCATCTCACAAAGTCAGCCTGCTATCTTTTTGGAGTACATCCAGTAGGCTCTCAATCTCACATCACACTGGGTCAGAACACTGTTTCTAAGCCTGCGTTGTAAACATTGATAACCACAGGCTGAGACCAGGAACCAGAGCCATCTGCCCAGACACTGGCCTGGAGCTTGGAGGTTCCAGGCTTCTGGGATCAACCTGCCTTTGTACCATAAACAATAACCTGGCACCTCCAATCTGTTCATGTAGGTTACACCTATCAATGCATTTATTTAAGAACTAAACCAAAATAATATTTAACACGTTAACAGATAACAGGGAGCCCATGATGTGATAATGACATCTTTCGACAAAGAATGGTTTTAAGACAAAGGAACACATTCACGGGAAGGAAGGGGCATCACTTTGCATTTTCAGATCTCTGACGGCAGGCTGGCTTACTAGAGGACGTCTGGATTTTCCAGTCAGTTTCTGTCTGGTTGGTTTCTGTACCTCACACCAGGCAGCTCCTGGAAAATGTCACCAAAGCCTCTCAAGAATGAAAGTTGGAAAAAAAAAAGAATGAAAGTTGAATAAACAACTGACAACTGATAATGGAGACAAAAAGAAAGCGCTTCCAGGTCCTGGGTGTGGGCGTCTGGAAAACAGCCAGCGGGAGCAAAGGTGCAGAGGACTGGCAACTTAAAACCTACAGGTCGCCTACTTCTGGATCTGTCTGTGACTATTTCTGAGTAGAGGTAACTGACAAGGAAGGAACTTCTGTGTTGTGATTTATTTCTGCATCATCATCTGTTTATACATTCTTCTGGTGGGCATCACTAGGTGTTCCCAGTCTTGAATTGCTGGGAAGGATCCGCTGTTTGCGCGCTTGAGCCTGTCCCTGTCTCTCGGTGCCCACGTGAGCATTTCTTCTTGGCATCCTTCGATGTTGGAAGTGCCAGGTCTCTGAGTAGATTCCACTGTGGTAGACAGTGATGACGTTTTCCTTTCTCCGCTCCTATAGGTGGTACGGAAATTCTTTTTATTTCACATTTTCACCCACGTGTGCTGTTTTGGACACTATTTGGACCTATACACTTATTATTATTATTTTAAGTGAATTTGTTCATTTTGTTCAAAATCTAAACACAGCTCCACTGATGCATGTTTGACCTACACACAGCACACACATGTAACACGTACAGCGATTGTGTTTGGTATAGGCACAGACCCATCACTGTGATCAAGATCATTTTACTTCCATGTATCATGTATCTTGTATCATGTATCAGTGTGCCGTGGGTTAAGTGTGGCCTCCAAAGCATGCTGCACTCTAACTGCCATTGTGGCAGCCTAAGGGGGAGTAAGATCTGTTTTCTCCATCTTTTCTCTCCCTTCTAGTCCCAGGTCATGGTGCAGCTGGAAGGCACTAGAATCTGTGACACTGGACAGGCTTCAAAGTCTCTAAACCCTAAGAAATAATTCTCATATATAGTCTTTCTCCCGCTGCCCCCACTCTGTCCTTTCTCCTCCCCCTCCCTTTCCTTTTTTGAAGCAAGATCTCACTACATAGCTCTGGCTGTCCTGGAACTCATTATGTAGACCAGGTTGGCTTTAAACTTTCAGAGATCTGCCTACCTCTGCCTCCTGAGTGCTGGGATTAAAGGCATGAGCCACCGCTACCCAGCTCTTTTTAAATTTTTTTTCCAGACAGGGTCTCACTATGTAGGTCTGGGTGTCCTAGAACTCACTATGTAGACCAGGCTGCCCTCTAATTAACAGAGATTCTCTTGCTTCTGCCTCTTGAGTGCTGGGATCAAGGGCATGCGCCACCACACCCAGCTTGGCTTAATTTTTTTTTTATTTATTTTAAGGTAGTTGCTTGGGATATCTGATGTTCAACCTTTGTTCTTTTCTGACATGCATTTAGCTAGAGATATCTCCAAATACAGTTTTAGCTGCACCCAAGTGGCTTTCCTTATTTATTTATTTTATTTAAATTTGGGGAGGCAGGTTTCATATAGCCTACTGTGGCTTCAGATACATAGCTGAAGATGGCCTTGAACTTCTGCTCCTCAGGCAGCAACTTGCTGAGTGCTAGAATTACAGGTATGTATGCCACAACTGGTCTTTTTTTTTTGGTTTTTCGAGACAGGGTTTCTCTGAAGTTTTGGAGCCTGTCCTGGAACTAGCTCTTGTAGACCAGGCTGGCCTCGAACTCTCTGCCTCCCTAGTGCTGGGATTAAAGGCGTGCACTACCACCGCCCAGCTCTTTTTTTAAAATGTTTTTATGTTTTTATTTTATATGCATTGTTTTTTTGCCATGGGGGTCAGGTCCCCTGGAACTAGAGTTACAGACAGTTGTGAGCTGCCATGTGGGTGCTGGAATTGAACCTGGGTCCTCTGGAAGAGCAATCAGTGCTCTTAACCACTGAGCCATCTCTCTAACCCCACAACTGGTCTTATATAGTGGTAGGAACTGAACCTCATGAGTGCGGCAAGTGATCTGTATCTTATATCTCCTGGCTTCTGGCTTTTTTTTTTTTAAAGGCTTATTTTGTGTACAGGTGTTCTGCCTGAATGTATGTGTACTGCATGTGTGTTTGGTGACCGTGGATGTCAGAAGAGAGGTCATTGACTCCCTTGGGACTAGAGTTGCAGACAGTTGTGAGACATTATGTGGAGACTGGGAACTGCAGAAAGGTCCTCTGTAACAGTAAGTGGTTATTTTTATTTATTTATTTTATTTGCTTTTCCCCTTTTGAGTCAGGGTTTCTCTGTGTAACAGCCCTGGCTGTCCTGGAACTCACTCTGTAGCCCAGGCTGGCCTCGAATTCATAGAGATCTGTCTACCTCTGCCTCCCAAGTGCTGGGATTAAAGGCGTGCCCTGCAGCCTAAGTGCTCTTAATAGTCATATTCAATTAGTCAATTAGTACTTTAAAAATATCTTTATTTTTATTATGTGTATTTTTATTATGTCTTTTGTCTGCATGTGAGTACCCCTTGTACACATCTGGTGCCAGTGCAGCTCAGAAGAGTGAGGGCACTGGGTGCTCCAGAACTGGAGTTATGACAGCCATGAGCCGCCACAGGAGTGTCAGCCGTGAGCCGCCACAGGAGTGACAGCCGTGAGCCGCCACAGGAGTGACAGCCGTGAGCCGCCACAGGAGTGACAGCCGTGAGCCGCCACAGGAGTGACAGCCGTGAGCCGCCACAGGAGTGACAGCCGTGAGCCGCCACAGGAGTGTCAGCCGTGAGCCGCCACAGGAGTGCTGGGTACAGAACCTAGGTCTTCTGGAAGAGGGGCCGGTTTTTTAACCACTGATCCACATCTCTAGCCCCTTTCCGTCAGTTGTACTATTTTTACTATCACTCAGCTCAAAATGTTTCCAGCTTCCTTTGTGGTTCGCCCAGTTCAGCCCTCCCAATTTGCTTTACACATTCTTTTCTGAGTTATGTCTAATACATTCTTAAACTCAGCTACTGAATTATTCTCAAAATTCTAAAATTTCCAACGTTTTCCACCTTCAATGCTTGGCTCGGACTCTTATCAATCAATGCACATGGTTAAAAAAAGATTTATTTTATAATTTATGTACCATGTATGTGCTGCATGAGTTTATGTGTACCACTTGGGTCTATGGCCACAGAGGCCAGGGGAGGGCAACAGATCCCTGAGCAGAAGTCATAGGCTGTTGTGAGCTGCCCAGTCTGGGTGTTGGGAACTTGAGCCCTCTGCAAGAGCTGTGAGCATTCTGAACCACTGAGCTGTCTCTCAGTTCTAGCGACTCTGACTTTTGGACACAGCACAGCTCTTGGAAATCTGTATCTCTTCTGGTTGTTTCTATTGTGTTGTTCCCCTCCCCACCATGGCTTTTAATTCCTGTGATTCATTTGGTCTGGTCTCTGGATACATAGTTACTTCTGGTTGTGGTATGTAGCAAGAATTCAAGGCCTAGGATTGTTTCCATCATGGGCTTGCTTGGTAGCTGGGGGTACAGGCGATCTGAATTCTTCAGTCTTCATCCAGCCCTCAGGTGGCTCAGCAATCCAGTTGTTGGACCCATAAAATTTAGTCTAGAGGTAGCAATGGAAGACTAGGTAAACCAAACCATGTGCCCAGTAACTTTAAAATCTTACCAAAATAGTTACAAAAAGTGTTTGGAGGTACAGTAGAGCCAATAGGACACTGTCAGCTGCCCAGTGGTACAGGGCTGCCTCATTCTTTCAATGTTATGCTCAGTGGTCCCCCCTTTTAAAAAAAGATTTATTTTACTTTGTGTGTATTTGTGTGTTTTGTCTTCACATATGTACGTCCACCACGTGTGGTCAGAAGAGGATGGTGGCTCTCCTGCAACTGGGGTTACAAGATGGTTGTGAACCAACACACAGGTGCTGGAAACAACCTGGGTCCTCTCAAGCACCCCATTTGCTAGGCTTGGGCACCACTTGGCCCTCAGTGTTTCATGCTGATAGCAAATGTAGGTCTTTACCGTTAGAGACACCCTTGACCTCTTCGGATACTAAGGACCCTGCAGTGGCCTTGGCTTTAGAGCCAGAAGCCCATCAACAGAGCAGAGCTACCATGTGGCAAGCACTGAGGTTGCAAGCAGTGTCAGGAAAAGCCAAGGGAACCACTAGTCAGGACCCCAGTCGTACCCTATGCCTGAACACAGCACATGGCCACTTAGCTATGGGGAAAGTTCTGATGCAAGAACCCAGCTCCCCAGAGGCTGAAGGATGCCATGTTGCCTAAAAAATAACGTGTTGAGAAATTCAGTGTGTGGTGTGGTGGCCCATGACTGTAACCCTAGCACTTGGAGGGCTGAGGCCAAAGACAAAGGTAAACATTCAGGGTTTAACAGTATCCTCCTGTGGATGTTTTCTGGAAGGTCTTTGGGGGTCATGAGGTGTGCAGTGGGACTTGGCTCCTGTGCATTCCTCCTGGAGAGAGTCATGTGGGCAGCGTGCTTCTTGTGCACCACTAACTTCCTTCCTTCGCCTACCTTTGTCAGAGGGCTGTTTTACCTGCGCCGCTGAGCGGAAGGGCAGGCTGCTGTTCATGCATCCCCAGGGAGTGGCTGGGGAGTCAGGCTTAGAATTTTCAAGTTTTTGCCTTGGGCTCTTAAAAGTGTGAGGAAGCCAGGTAGTTGTGGCACACGCCTTTAATCCCAGCACTTGGGAGGCAGAGGCAGGCGGATCTCTGTGAGTTTGAGGCCAGCCCGGTCTACAGGAGCTAGTTCCAGGACAGGAACCAAAGCTACAGAGAAACCTTGTCTTGAAAAAAAAACAAAAACAAAACAAAACAAAACAAAACAAAAAGTGTGAGGACATTCTTTCCAGAGGGGGGCATTCTTTAAACCCTTCATAGCACTGCAGAACCCCTGGATCATGTACCGATACCACACAACAATGGTTCTCTCCTGCACCTTAGTTGACCTGAGACAGGGTCTCACCATGTAGTTCTGCCCAGTCTTGAACTCACAGAGATCCATTTGTCTTTGTCTTCTGGGGACTGGGATTAAGGATGTGCACAGCTGTGCCTGGCTGCAATAATTGTTTCGGATCTCAGGAAAAATCAGATGTTCATTTCCATCAGTCACGCATGGGTAATAGCAGAGGTCAACTTTCACCTTCTTGTGACCATAGGATCATCTTGTATCATTTCATTTCACACACACACATTCTTTATGTGAATGAGTATCTTGTGTGTATGTATGTGCACCATGATTGCGCCTGGTACCCACAGAAGTCAGAAGGGAACACTGGCTCTCCTGAAACTGAGTGATGGTCGTGAGCCCCCATGAAGGTGCTGAGAACTGAACCCTGCTCCCCTGCAAGAATAAGTGCTTTTAACTGCCGAGCTGAGTCTTCAGCTCCTGATCACTTTAAATCTGACAGCTCTAAGCAAACTAATATCTAAACTCAAGTGCAATTCAGCTTATCATGCCAGTCTACTGCCAAGTGATCAACCTGTCCTCCTTTGCTAATGGTTAGAAGGAAACCCCAGTGACTGCTGAACCGAGGCTGGCAGTGGTGCAGTCGTGGACCTCAAAAGTGTGAGGTGGCTGGAGCCCCAGGGGAGCTTTTAGGTCACTGAACCCGTGAGCCAGAAGAGGGGGGTCAGTAGGAGGCAAGCACGGAGGCTTGGGCTCAGGGCACTTGGAACTAGGAGGCTGGGGGCAGAGGTCTGGATGGCAGTGTGCCCCCATCACCATGAATAGGCTTTGGGGGCTGCAGCTCCTGTTAGAGGAACTGCCCGTCCCGTAACTGATGTCCCAAGCTCCTGCTTAGGCCCTGACGCCCAAAGAAGTGGATGTTTCACATGACCTGTAACTTTCTGTTATGTTTTGTCTAAAGGAAGAGGAAGCAAATTGGAATGCATTGAAGACAAACAAAAGCTGCCAATCATTTTTCTATGTAGGAAATATACATCGTCATTGCCCGAAATGCTAAGTACACCATTCTACCTCAAGATGCCCTGCTCTTGGGACATCAGTGCCAGGGCAGAAGCCCTGTGCTGTGGTCCCAGCCATCCCCAGGGAACGGGTCTATGGGAGCAGCAGTGGGTCAGCTGCCCTTGCCCCTGGACCCACCACCCCAGGAAAGGCTCCAGTTTCATCTGCTCTAGAAGAGGATAAGTGACCTGTCCATATACCTGAAAGCTGGAGAAAGAGGGCTAAGTCCACTCACCCAGGGGCAACTACCCATGGCACATGTATGGGGTCCATGATGATTCTGCCCCAAACCCAGGGGTGTGGGGACAGGTGGAAAAGGCTGGTGCTAACAGACCAATGGGTAAACAAAGGGTTACACACTGATGTGGATGCACTGCCATGGAACCTTTGCACCTGCTGCTCCACTCAGCATAGCCCCAAAGGTGTGTAGGACCAAGTTCGTGGGTCTCACAAGCCCCAAAACATTTTTTTCAAAGTCAGAAACATGGAAAAAAACATACTTTTCATCTCGGACAGAATGCTGTCTTAATAAGCTGGTCTCCTTTTGTTCTTCCTATTAATTTGGTTGAAGGAACAAGGTTGCTTTCAAAATTAAGTTTTCCCTAATGAATAATACAGTAGATGAATTAATCTGTGTATGACTTCAACTAAATCCTGGGTCAGTTCAGAGGCCACCCCAACCCCCAAATCCCAGGTCAGTTCAGAGGCCATCCCTAACCCCCAAATCCCAGATCCGCTCAGAGGCCACCCCCAACCTCCAAATCCCGGGTCAGCTCAGAGGCCACTCCCAACCCCTAAAGAGCTATTTTCCTTCCTTGAAGGTTAGTGTCATGTGGGTAGGTACAGTGTTTATGAAATTCTGGACTGCCAAACAGCATGCAAACACATACATGGGTATGTACAGACAAACATACATATAGATGCACATACACACATACATCTGCATGTACACGTACAAGCATATGCATACTAAAACAAAAATTTTCAGTATCTGAGAAAAAAAGATGTGTAGGCAGGATGTGTTGGCACAAACTGTAATCCCTGCACTTAGAGGAGGCACAGACAGGAGGATTGCTGTGAGTTCCAGGGCAGCCTGGGCTGTCTAGTGAGTTTCAGTCTACTGTGGCTCCAGTATGAGAACAAGCCTCAAGAAGAAAAGCAGTGCTGGAGAGTTGGTTCAGTGGTTAAGGGTACCTGTTGGTCTTGTAGAGAACCTGAGTTCAGTTCCCAGCACCCACGTGGCAGCTCACAACCTTCTGTAACTCCAGGTCCCATCTGATGCCCTCTTCTGACCGCTGTGGGTATCAGGCATGCAAGTGGTGCGCATATAAACATGTAGGCAAAAACTCATACACATGAAATAGAAATAAATAAATCTAAAAACAATTTAAGAAAAAGGGAAATGGTGCACACGGTTGATGCGTTTGTCATGTGCCCAAGGTGCCAGTGTCCCGGGAAAGCTCTAGATTTTGGGTTCAGAAGTTTAGAAATAAGTCACCTACTGAACAGCGAGTTCTCTGTTTATTACTGGGCACCCCCTGTGCAGTACAGTCAAAGCCGAGCGACCTACTAACTGGCAGCAACTTCCTAATCATCGCGGTGTGAGAGGGGAGCACGCCGTGTGACCCTCTGTGGCAGAAGACACACCGGCAGTCTGTCTGCTTCTACTCCTAGACATGAAGTAACCAGCAGAGCTGCAGAGCTGCAGAGCTGGGGGGGCGGGCGTGGGTGTCCTGCTTCAGTCAGAGTCCGTGGCAAACAGCTGGATGTTCTGTGGGTTCCAGTACAGGCCTACTGCTGAGTTGTAGACCAGAGACCAGACATAAGGGATGAAAAACTCTTCGGGCTGCTCCTCTTCCACATATCTGAACTTCAGTTCTGGGAATTTCTGCAATGAGAACAAGATGACTTTTCACATACAGGAAGAGCAGGGCCCTCCCCAGAGTGGCTACAGGCTGAGAGGCCTTCACAAATTTTGACTGTCAATGGCTTCTGTTTTTTTTTTTTTTTTTTTTTTTTGGTTTTTCGAGACAGGGTTTCTCTGTAGCTTTGGGGCCTATCCTGGAACTATCTCTTGTAGACCAGGCTGGCCTCGAACTCACAGAGATCCGCCTGCCTTTGCCTCCTGAGTCAGGGGATTAAAGGCGTGCGCCACCACTGCCCAGCGTCAATGGCTTCTGGGAGAGTGTAACTTACCTGCTGTGCTGGAGAGTTTATGTCAATGAGACATAAGCCAGAGTCATCTAGAGGAGGGAACCCCAACTTAGAAAATGCTTCCGTAAGATCAGGCTGTAGGGCATTTCTTAATTAGTGATTAATGGGGGAGGGCCCAGTCCATTATGGGTGGTGCCATTTCTAGGCTGGTGGTCCTGGGTTCTACAGGAAAGCAGGCTGAGTAAGCCAGTAAGCAGCACCCCTCTATGGCCTCAGCATTAGCTCCTGCCTCCAAGTTCCTTCCCTGCTTGAGTTCCTACCCTCATTGCTTTTGATGATGAGCTGTTATATTGAACCTTGAGTGAAATAAACCCTCTCCTCTCCAAGTTGCTTTGGTCATGGTGTTTCTTTACAGCAATAGTAACCCTGGCTAAGACACCTGAGGCCACAGCAAACAATATAAAGACCCTGGATAGTTCACAGAGGAGGGACCTAAACAAGGTGGGGTTAAAGGAGGCAGGGCTTTGCTAGGTGGCAGACAAGGTAAACATCTTGTCCTGCTCAGTGTCAAGGCCTGGCTCTTCTTGAGAGATCCTGTCTTGGGGAGTGGGTCATGTTGGAGGTGAGAATCTTTCCTCAAAAATCCTCAGCCTTGCTGGGCGGTGGTGGCACACGCCTTTAATCCCAGCACTCGGGAGGCAGATGCAGGTGGATCTCTGTGAGTTTAAAGTCAACCTGCTCTGCAGAGTGACTGACAGGACAGGCTCCATACAACTAAATTAACACAGCCACTCAGATGAGCACTTGCCCAGACCAAAGTCTCTCTGTCTCTGTGAACTTCATACAGTGAGAAGGCGGGATTGTTTGTTTGGTTTTTGTTTTTTGAAACAGGGTTTCTCTGTGTAGCCATGACTGTCCTGGAACTAGTTTTGTAGACCAGCCTGACCTCGAACTCAAGTGATCCGCCTGCCTCTGCCTCCCAAGTGCTGGGATTTTTTAAATTGATTTTTATTGAGCGCTACATTTTTCTCTGCTCCCCTGACTCCCCCTTCCCCTTAAACCGTTTCCCAAGGTTCCCATGCTCCCAGTTTACTCAGGAGATCTTGTCTTTTTCTACTTCCCAGTAGATTAGATCTATGTGAGTCTCGCTTAGGGTCCTCATTGTTGTCTAGGTTCTCTGGGATTGTGATTTGTAGGCTGGTTTTCTTTGCTTTATGTTTAATAAACAAACTGAAAAGTAAAAAAATCACATGACCATCTCAGATGCTGAAAAAGCTTTCCATGAAATATAACATCCCTTCATGATAAAGGTCTTGGAGAGAGCAGGATACAAGGAACATACCTAAACATAATAAAGGCAATATATAGCAAGCCAACAGCCAACATCAAACTAAATGGAGAGAAACTCCCAGCGATTCCACTGAAATCAGGAACAAGACAAGGTTGTCCACTCTCTCCATATCTATTCAATATAGTTCTTTTTGGGTGGAGGGGTTGAGACAGGGTTTTTCTGTAGCTTTGGAGCCTGTCCTGGAACTAGCTCTGTAGACCAGGCTGGCCTCGAACTCAGAGATCCTCCTGCCTCTGCCTCCCGAGTGCTGGGATTAAAGGCGTACGCCACCACTGCCCGGCTCAATATAGTTCTTGAGGTCCTAGCCAAAGCAATAAGATACCAAAAGGAGATCAAGGGGATACAAATCAGAAAAAAAAAGAAGTCAAATTCTCACTATTTGCTGATGATATGAGTTTACGTAACCGAGCGCTGGGATTAAAGGCGTGCGCCACCACTACCCAGCAAGAAAGTGATTTTTATTTAAAAAAAAAAAAAAAGTTCTGAGCCCTGAGCTAAAGGGGGAGGTATGGTTGACTAGGGAGCAGCTGGCTCTGCAGTCTGGCCTCAGCCTCATCCTACTGGGGACAGAGAGGCCAAGTTCCTTCCTCTCTTAGGACTCTGGGGCGCTTGGGCCTGACCTGTCCATCATCTAGGGCCCTGGAGCACTCTTCCTGGCCTCTGGGCTGGCAGGTTAGTTGCCTGAGGTAGCACTTAGCATTGTACCACAGAATCAAGCCTTGGCTTCTAACCTGAATTTTATTCCTGATTTACTAAGCCACCAGGGCCAGAGGTCTCTTTGCTTGTAGCCTGAGGAGCAGGTGTCTCCTGAGAGCCTTGTGGCCTTTTCCCCAGTCATGGAGGCCCCACCAGGAGAGGCTGTGCGTGGTAGTGCCTACTGTAGGTGGGGTGGGGAGAGTGGATGTAGGTGGAAGGCTGAGGAGAGGGCTGAAAGAGGGGGGAGCAAGGCATCCATACACATCTACTGTGCTCGAAGGTTCAGAGACTTGGTGCTTGCTGTGGCCTACCCAGAGTGCTAGTAGGTGTTCATACCGCCGTGGTCAACAAACGTATCAGTGAAGGGACCTCCACTCGCTGAGTACTAAGCATGTCCTAGATGCAGGGCAGACGTGCGAGGTCTGTCATCTCACGGACTCTAATCACACTGCACATTTGTTTGGTTTACACGAGTGTCTACTGCTTGGTGCCAGGAGGCCAGGATGGGCTGGGGCCCAGGGGTGCCACAGTTCTCATTCTCACAGGAAGTACACTCTCACGGAAAGAGAGACAAGCAGCAGTGGGGACTACAGCGAACACTTACAACCAAGGAGAGAGATGCTGCAGGGCCTGCCGTGGTAGCGTGGCCAGATGCAGTGGGAAGTCTGTCCTCAAAGGGACAGGAAGTGTGAACCCCAAGTCGTGTTATGTTGGTGAGTCTAGAAGGCAGCAAGAGTGTTAACAGTGGCAAATAGTGTCTGAACCTGAGACACAAAGATCCCTGGACTCCAGACTAAGGTCTTGGGAGGGCTTGAAGAAGGGTGGGGTATAAAGGGAATGCCCTGTACAGTGATCTCCACCCAAGTGTGGAGACTGAGGCCCTGTGGTTCCTTAGGGGAGGTGGAAACTTTGATCTGAACTGAAATAGTCCTAGCTGGGGGATTCTGGGATTTAGGAAAGGGAGGTCTGGGTAGATGAGGTACACGCACACATGTGTAGACACACACACACACACACACACACACACACACACACACTCACTACAGGAATTTTGAAGTAACAGAATTATGGACTGAAAACACCCATGTGCTAGATCCCAGGGTTCCACAATGATCTACGAAGGACAGAGTTAAACAGATTATTTTGTAGCAAGGGGAATTTGGAGTTACATTTGGAAGCACATAGAGTGTTCTTAAAAAGTGTTCTTTGGCCTTGGACGTCACTGCCACACACCACAGGCAGTTATTCTGCTTGCTGTGCTGCAGTAACCCCAGCTAGCTCCTTACTGTTTGGCTCCAGAGTGTCAGCAAAGTACAGACAAGGACCAACCAGTACAGTGGTAATCTGAAAAGCCAGCCCTGGTAGCAACAGGGACAGGCGGAAGCCACCACCAAGCAGCTGTCCTTAGGCTTCCATCAAGAGGCGCTCCCCACAGCCTTGGGCTAGACAGACAGCACACTGTCCTGCTGATGCCCAATCACACCCCTACCAGAAGGGTCAGCCGGGTCAGCGGGACACAGAGTGATTGGGTGCCACGAGGCTGACTGTCCCTGGTCCCCGGGATCTGACTGACCAGGTCAGTTAGGAGTTCTAGGTACTCTGCCACTATGCGTAGATTCAGTTCTCTGAGGATTAGCTCTGGGCAGACCCCAGCACACTGCTGCTCCTTACAACATATTCCCTGCATTTCTGCGTGACAATGTAGCCATTAAGTGAAAAATTTTTTTTGGTTGTTGTTAGAATTAAAAATAACTCAAGGTCTTGGGAGGGGACACGAGGCCACCTTTGTGCAATCATTGTCTGTATGTCTGAGGAGACTGGGGCTGCTCCTACAGGGCCTCCTCCGGCTGGGGTATAGAGGGCTAGGCAAATGCTGACAGCGTTGGGAAATTCTGTGACTGCTGGAAAGGGGGGTGAGTCAAAACCAGTCCTGAAATATGGAGGCTGTGGAAAGGGGAACAAGCATCTAGCAACCCTGGGTGGCTGCTCACACCAGCAGCTACAAACCAGACTCCTGTCCCTCTCATCTGAAGTAAACAGTTTAGCCAGAAACAGCCACAGCGCCTACGTACTGTGAACAGTGTCGCTGTCAAGAGGTGACCATAATGGCCAGTGCATCCTGGGGATATTACCAGCACTCACTAGGACAAACTGTCAATAGCAGATATGAGCAGATTTAGTCTTCATGCTGAGCAATGTTTATTTCAATAGAATTCCCCCCAATACTAATACCCAATACCTCTCTAGCGCTAGGGAGGCAGAGGCAGGAGGATCTCTGTGGATTTGAGACCAGCCTGGTCTACACAGCGAGTTTCTGGAATTCTGTGACTATGGCCAAGCAATTTCTAGCAAGCATGACTGATTACATTATGAGGCATGTTAAAATGTTTTATGTTCTCATTTAATCACTGGCACTGAGAAAACTGTTCAGAAGACACATCATTTACTCCTCCCCCACTTCTCTCCCTGCTACTCCTTTCCTTTCCTCCTCCCTTCCTTCCTCAGAGATTTCCTGAGGCCCAGAGTGCAATAAACACAAGACTAAAGGTTCGGCTGTGGCTGAGGTGTGCCCAGGCCCAGAGTTGAAGAGGATAAGGTTTACTGTATTACCGATAAGTATGGAAGATTCGTTCCTTGTTCACACTCAGGCTAAACACGGTTTAGTGCTGTTGTCTGAGAGTTTGCATTTAGCTGTCTGAACTTCACAGCTGCCCCACACTCTGGCGAGGTCAGCCGTGGAAAGACAAAAGGGCCTAGCGGAACACCTAACTGACACAGGAGGCATCCCGTGAATACTGGCTGCTGCTACTGGCAGTGAAACGACATACAGCGACCAAGTATAAGAGGCCAGAAATACTGTGACTGAGCCTACTTCTCTCATGGCCACAGACATTTCTAACAAAGCCACCAGTGACGGGTCTGAAGAATGGTCTCTGTGCTTATCTCAGAAGCCAACAGGAAGGGAGAGAATGGCCCTGAGGCAGATTTAAAGTTAAAGTAATGGGGCAGGAGGCCACTTCTACTATTTATGTGAAAATTTTACCATGACACAGGTATTTTTAGTCTTCTTGTAAGATTATGTGGCACCTTCAGCAATATCCAAGATGGAGCTGGGGTTATAGAGCAAGTCCTCCAAGTTACATGGGACTGGGTAGGTGGGGCTCAACTAAGGGAGGACACTAGCATTTCTACATGGAGCCTTCAGGGACAGCTCAGGAGAGTTCTTGGGGGATGTGACATTGACTGAAGCCTCTCTCTCTCTCTCACACACACACACATATACACACACGCATGTACTCATACAACACATGCATGCATATACATATACACACACCTACATGCACACAAAAGTATGCACACTCAGATATACACATACATGCTGTAGGATAATGCTCTTGTACACTGTAAAGATTTGTCATTAATATTATCTTAATAAAATGCTGATTGTCCAGTAGCCAGGCAGGAAGTATAAGCAGGGCGACCAGACTAGGGGAATTCTGGGAAGAGGAAAGGAGACATGCAGTTGCAAGCCAGATGCAGAGGAAGCAAGATGAGAATGCCATACTGAGAAAAGGTATGAGCCATGTGGCTAAACACAGATATGAATTATGGGCTAATTTAAGTTGTAAGAGCTAGTTAGTAATAAGTTTGAACAATAGGCCAAACAGTTTATAATTAATATAAGCCTCTGTGTGTTTATTTGGGACTGAATGGCTGAGGGATTGGGCAGGACAGAAACTTCCGTCTACACACACACACACACACACACACACACACACACACACACACACATACATACACACCCCTTTACCATGAGCACCTTACTGAAGAGAAATGTGGTGTCCCCCAGCCCATGGCTTACTGCCATCTCGGCCCTCAGTGGTGCATCAGGGCTGTCCTGGTTTTCATTCATTGCACACGAAACCACATGACAGGTCTCAGAAACCAAGCACTTTCTGAGCATCGGCGTATTACTGACACCTGCTGAGTGGAATGAACAAAGGACTTCAGAGCCACACAATCTTGGGACAAGTCTCAGAGAAACTACTGTCCAGAAAGAGAAGTGACACACAATCTGCTGAAGTCATCTGCCAAAGGGGCCACAGCCGGCAGGATGTGGGGCTCTTCCATTGCAGCCTCTCAAACCATCCTCAGAACACCTGCAGCTAGGGTAGATATGAGGTTTCCACGTCTTCCAGGAAGTGCTCCTCAATAGTCTACTTCAACTTTGGTGCCTGGGTGTCTTCTGCTATCTGGCCAGGACCAGGAGAGCAAGCTGGGCACTTCAGGGTATTTCCCTGGGACTTTGGTTTCTCACTTTGTATAAAATGTAGGACTTATGAACTCCTTTCAATTATGACTGGCTATCAACTGGCTCTAAACCTCTCTATTCCTCGCCACGACTGCTGACCGCACTGTAATTGTAAAGTCAAGCAGGCGCAGGTTTCATACAGCTGGCTTCACAGTAGACACCTATGTTCTCCGAGGTCGCTAACTCATTCTGGCCATTCAGCTAATGGTCTTCAAGGCCAATTCCTCTAACTAAGACCAAGACAAGAAAAGAAAGAAAGAAAAAAAAAAGATCAAGACAATACTAGGTTGCTGTTCAGTGACTTGGTGATTAGGAACTTATTACTAAGTACCTTCCAGGGTTTAGTCTGGCTAATGCTGGCTGATGAAGATCTGATCATTTTACAGTGTTTCCAAACTGTGGTCTCCTGAGTGTGCAGCATGAGTCACAGGAAAGCGGAGGGCAGAGAAGAACAGCATAACACCACGAACAACTGCCACTGTGGGGACAAGTCTGCACAGAGACACAGCACAACACCTTTCTCTGTGTCACCAGCAGGTCACATGGTTCACAAAGGACTGATGAACAAACAGCAAAGAAAACAGAGACTGTTTTCCAGACTGGCGAACACTCGAAAGCACGAGGTAAAGTCCCTTCTACTGGAACGAATTATTTATAAGCCTGGCTGACCTAGGACTCTGAAAGAGCAGATAACAGGCATAAATGGTAAGAATTTTCAAAATGCTATTCAGCCAATCTGATGCCTGTGTGTAGACCGCACAAACTGGGCCTGCACCACAATTAGTATGGCCCCCAGCCCCACTACCACAACCTGTCTGGTTAGCTAGAGACTTGAACAGGTATCCCTAAGACCATTGCTTCTCTGAGATGTCTTAGGAGGCTCAAGAGCCAAGGAAAAGAAAGACACGAGGTTTTATTTAGAGCTAAAGACAGCAGGGACACATTTTGTCAGGATGCAGTCTAAAAGTGTCACGTCTGAAAGTCAAATCAAAAACCCAGAAAGGCATCCTTCCCTGTACATTCCTTTGCAAGCCTATGGAGAACAATAATGCCACCCTGTGTGGCTGAGGGACATCCAGCATTCTCACTGGGGAGCGTCTCCATCCCTGACACACCAACAAATGCTGCTTGGCAGCTGCAAAGGCCAGCTGTGTGCCAGTGGACACCCTCAGGCCATCTCAGCTCCACTTTCTCCTCCTGCACTCCGCCCCACTGGCGCTTCTCAGGACCCCTTGTGGCTCCTGCCAGTGACTTTTGGGTTACTGTGTCCTGAGGACCACTGTGTCCTAGGAAGGGAGAGGTGTTTGAGAGGGACAAGGGGGTCGCCAGGTAGGACATGAGCTCTTCTGGCCCTGGCCAGCCCAGGATGGCAGCAGGCTATCTCAGCCCAGGTGGTTCTGGTAGGAGCCCTGGCTTTCATACTTTCTTCGGGATTCCTGGCCTGTGGCTTGGTCCTGACACGGGAGAAACCTACTTCTGAAGCTAGGAGTTTGGTCTTAGTCCAAAGCTCCTCACAGCAACTCTGCTGTTTTGAGTTTTGGAGCCAGAGGTAATGCTAGACTCTTAAGTATGGCCGGAACATTTCTTTTTTTATCTATCAGCTCCAGTGAAATCAACCTACCACAGTGGGACATCTGGACGCTCTGCTCAGAGACAAAGCAGAAGTCTGATTTGGCGGAGAGACTTGGATGTAGCAAGCACACCAAAAGCCTACAGCCTGTCTCTGTTGTCAGTCATGTGATCTGGTGAAAACCCACAGGAAGTCAGCGAGCAGATGTAGGGTACAACTGTAATAATTTTATTACCACAGAAGTTCAGCGGAGATTTCCAACTTCCACCTAAAGTCTACACAGATAGCATCGGACGTCCAGCAAGCACCTGGCAGGGTTCCAAGAAGTTAATGCAATTTACAACCAAACAGCTACACAGCACACTAAAGAAAGTTTTCTGCACACAGTAAGTAGCGAAGACAAGTAGAGTGGCCACTGGGTCTGAGGCAGCCAAAACTGGCTGGCAGCTGGGGCGGGTTGGGACTGACCAGCAAGCCACTGTCCACAGTGCTGGTTTGTGGTGGGCAGCCTGCTCAGACAGTGGAAAAGTAGCTTCATGAGCCTGTCACAGGGCAGCAAAGAAAACTGTGTTCCTTGTGAAGCCCGTGCCTGTATTACAGATGTGGGGATCATACAGCCTCTTGCCATCCACCCACCTCAGACATCAGAGTGTAACTCCCACCCTTCCCGCTAACAGTCACTGAGCAACAACTACATCTGGGTACTGCATTTGGGGCAGCGGAGGAGAGAGAGTCTGTGTGCAGACCTGGGTGGACTCTGGCAGAGCATGGGGGCTGGAAAGAGGAGGGACCTGAAGACTCCCATGGTCCTGCCTAATACTGGGACCAGAAGAGCTAGGTTGGGCATCTGGTGGGAGAAATGGTGAACTGGCAAACTTGGAAGCACTGATGCCATCAGTCCATCTGATTAATGGAAGGACAGAACGGGTTGCAGATGTGTCAAGATGCAGCCCCCAGCGGAAAGAGGACAAGCACTGAGCAGCGGCGCTGGGGACAAAGTGTGTCTACTTCTCAGGAATTTGTGATTACTACTTTTGTTTCAAAAAGGTTTTATAAATTATTTACTCATCTTATGTGACTAGGTGTTTTGCACGCATGTATGTATGTGCACCAGGGACGTGCCTGGTGCTTGCAGAGACCAGAGGGGGTGTCAAGTCCCCTGGACTGTAGTTAAGAATGGTGGTGAGTCACCATGTGGGTGGGGAATCAAACTTGGGGACTTTCTAAGGGCAGCCAGTGCTCTAAACCACTGAGCCGTCTCCCCAGCCTCTATTTTTACTTTTGAGTTAGTTATAGGGGTCTCACTGTGCTCTCCAGGTTGTAATCCTAGTACCTGGGTCAGTGAGGCACAAGGATCCCAAGTGAATGAGTTCTAGAATATCCTGGACTATCTAAAGAGACACTGTCTAAAAACAACGCTGCTGTCTTAGTTGCTTTTCTATGGCTGTGCTGAAACACCACAGCCAAGGCAACTTGTGAAAGAGAGCATTTACTTGTAGGGTTCCAGAGGGTTAGAGTCCATGATGGCAGAGCAAAACCATGGCAGCAGAACAGCTGAGAGCTCACACCTCAACCAGAAAGTAGGAGGCAGAGAGCATGCTGGGATGGGTATGAGTCTTGTGAAACATCAACGCCCACTCCCTGAGACATAGCTCCTCTAACAAGGCCACACCTCCTAATTCTTCCCATGCAGTTCCACCAGCTGGGGACCAAGTATTCCAACATAAGAGCCAGTGGGGCTATTCCCATTCAAAACACCACAACACAGATAAATAAAAAGAAAACATAAAGCTATAAATATGGAGCCCATAACCAGGTGGCTCAGGTCACAGTACACTGCATGTCCAGGAATACAGTCGTTGGCTATGGAGGGGGCCAGCTGGGGCTTTCCAGCTAGCAGGCATAATCCACTTGGAGCTCAGAAATGGCTCTACCACTTCTGAGTGTCGACAGTGAGCCTAATGGCTTTTAGCATAGAGTCTAAGGTTCTTAGGGAGAGTAAAGGATATAAGTTGACACTCCCCACACTGACCAGCAAATCACTGGATTTTTGTTGTTGTTGATATTGCTTTCATTTTTTAGAAATGCATTATACTAGTTTTTAATATTACATGAAATAATGGGTTTATGACATTTTCATACATGTGCACAGTGTACTGTACTTTGAGCGTACATCTCTCAGCCACAACTTGAGGCTCAATATGTAAAGCCTGGGCAAGCATCTCTGCTGGGACCTTCCTCTAAAGGCAGAGGCCCAAGGAAAGGCTTCAGTCCTCAATGTCTCATTGCTGGTGCTTGTGGCTGCCTGGAGCAGAAAGGGTAAGCCCTCTGTCTGCAGGGGAGGTGGGAGGGACTGGCTGGTGTAGCCAGCAGCAGGTTAGGTACAGAGCACAGAAATGTCTGTAAAACTTTTGCTACAAGCTGGCCCAGAGGGGATTCAGGGACAACCAGAACTGTGCCCTTCCCTTCTGAGGGGAGCTTATCACAGTAGGGAGGCAGATGCTTGGACGGAAGAAGAGGGCTTGCAGGGTATGTGTGATCTGACTACAACACCAGATTACATGCCTAACACGCTCCCATGCCTAACAGATGTGCCCCTTAGTATGCAAGAGCATGGCCAGAGGCTTAATAGGTCAGAGAGTGATATATAAAATAAAATAAAAATGCTTGGGGCTGGAGAGCTCAGTGGTTAAGAGCATTACTTGCTCTTGCAGAGAACCCAGGTTTGGTTCCCACCATCCGCGCGGCTGCTCACAATCATCCACAGCTCCAGTTCTAAGGGATCTGACGCCCTCTTCTGGCCTCCACAGGGACCAGGCATGCAAGTGGTGCACACACATACAATAAAATCTACAAAGACTAAAAGAAGAACTTTTGGGAAGGGTCCTGCACACTGGATGAGTTAGTGGCGCAGTGATCCAGAGTTTTCTGGGACAAATGAGCTTTATGAAGTCCATGGCCTCAAGGAGAAATGAGCTGTGCTGTTTGAAACTCAGAGATACTTCAGTCTGCCCTCAGACATACATGGGCCATGGTATGGATGTTGTATTTCACACAGCTATCAATATGGTACAGGAAGTGAACCCTCTCATAGATATACTCGTTATGGGGTGAGGGGCTAGAGTGAAGTACAGTGTATAAAATAAAAAATTCCATTTTCAGTGAGTTCTTTATCTCAGACTCTTGTTCAGGTTGCAGTGTGGGTAAAGAAGGCAATGCACGGCCTCGGATGTAAGCTTGAATTGCTTATCTGCAATCATTCATCTTCACGCTAATTTTTCCAGACTAATTTGTGAACGAGGGAGATGGGTGAAGAATTAGAAGCAGGTTTTGTATCATATTTAGTTAAATTCATGAAAAATAAGGATCTTTGCCATATTTGAGATGTGTGTACAGGGAGCTATGCATGAAATGAGATGCAGAGGATGACGGGACAAGGACAGACAAGAGACTTAGCAGTGACCTCGCAGAGGTATTTGGAAAGGGAATTCCAGTAAAGATAGTCTGAGATAAGATGTCTGTACCTTGTCGGGAGTTAGTGTCTCTGAACATTCTTTGGATTTAAGCTGCAAGCAAATTTGATGGTCCCTAGGCTTCAACAGGAACGTGCCACTGTTAGCAAACCTGCCGTGGTTATTCCTTAGCAAGGAGGAGCCAGGCGTGGTCAGCACTTATTGGTGCCCATCTCAGCAGAGGACTCCTCTGCTCACAGGAGGAACCGCCTGCTCCGGGCAGTATGTGGAAAGCTTTGGAAAGCTTTGTGGCTGCTGAGCTGCCTTCTTCAGTATACAGGAAGGGAATCAGACTGAAACCCCATGTATGTGTGTGTATGTGTGTGTGTGTGCGTGTGTGTGCATGAGTGTGTGTGTGTTGCAGTGAATGTCAAGCAAGCTCTGTGAAGGACCCACAGCCCTAAATTCACAATTTTTGGGTGGGGGTGGGTGGGGAGGATTGCTGATATAGGTCTCACTCTGTAGCCTGGATTGATCTGGAATTCAGTGTGTAGCTCAGGGTAGCCTTGAACTTATGGCAACCCTCCTGTCTCAGCCTCCTAGTACTAGGATTACGTGTATGAGTCACTACACATAGTTCCGAATCCACAAATTTTATGTCACAAAGGAGGAAGAAGTTCCACCTCTGTGCTTCCCATGGATGCGTTTCCCAGTGACCCAAGTGAGGGCCACGGAGGCTGAACTAGACCTGAGGCTTGCCTGCCTGGTGACACAAGTCATCTCTGAATTCAAAGCACATCACGTGGTTTGTTTATATTTTCAAAGCCACAAGGACTAACCAATCTCAAAAGTCAGTGTTCTGCATCACTGACTGGGCTGGCTTGCAAGGCAGACAGCAAGGCTCAGTGGATACACAATTCCTGAGGGTTTCCCTAAACACCCAGCAAGTCACGCCCCTCTCTTCAGCTGTTACCTCTGTTCCTGTCTTCCTGAAACAGAGCAGTCACCCAAAGAATCAAAGAACAACAAAGGCTCTTGGAGTCCTTTACCCCAGCACCGCTACAGAACAACCAAAGAGACTGTGACCACTGTCACACTGCTAATACTGCCGACTGCTTTCAAAATGTTAGAGACAGGCTGATAAGCCAGGGCAGGAGATGCCATCATAGATCAAATACGATCCAGACACCAGGTGGATACCACCAAGGAAAGTACTTGCAGAAACCTGAGAACAGCGGAAGTAGCATGATCTCTCGTCTACAAAGCCTGTTCCTTCCTTTCCCATTCACAGTTCCTGCTTTCTCCTTTCCTGGACCAAAAAGCTGAGCCAGGTGCGTCTAACCATTGACATTGTGACATGAGGTTGTCATCTACAAAGTTCAAGCTGGAGAACTACAAATCGAATTAAAAAAAAATAGTTTACAATTCTTAAGTTCAGGATTTTGTGTTGGGCTGCATTCTCAGCCCTCCTGGGTGGTAGGCGCTTCAGGCATCACCATTCTGGCTAACTGTAAAACTGCCCATCATATCCAAACCCAGGGGTCTGAGTTGGTTTCAGAGCAGGTTAGAGACTTAACTGATGGTACAGATCCACACAATCTCTAATTGTTAATGAAGGGCATTAAGTATTTTCATATCTTACATTTTTATGAATGAGAACAAAACAGAGGCGGTTTCATGGAAGTGTATGCTTTAGGTGGCAAAGCAGTGACATTGGGGTGACGTCAGAGAAGAGGCACACATGCTGGGAGGAGGGCTGGTATCTGGGCTCAGCCTCCCATTGACTGCTCAAATACTGGCCACAGCGCCACAGATGAGCACACACAGTCTATGGGCAGAGCTGCAGAACAGTAGCCAGGCAAGGAGCTGGACACCTTGATGTTTTAACTGTCTCTACACGGTAGCTATGGATGCTGAGGAGAGGGAGTTGAGGTGTGTAATACCAAATATTCACCCAGGGCCAAGGGCTTGCAAGCAACTGTGATATGCCACTTACAGTCTGGAAGCTGAAGCTGTGCCAGGCATAACACTGATATCAGCCCTGTTTTGTTTCGCCAGCTGAGACAGACTGAGGTGGCAAAAGATAGAGAGCTGGCACTGAACGTTCTCTATAGCAACTGTCGTATTTACCAATTATTTGGAACTGGAATAAATATACTGATGAGGAAGCATAGACGCTTATGACCAGCACCACTGCCATCTATGCTGGGAATGGAGGAAAATCCAGGCCCCATGAATTTCTAACAGTACCAAAGTTAGACACATAGCATTACCTCGACAGAGTTACCTCGTCTGCGAACCACGGCAGCTGATGAGGCCTGCTTTCAGCAGTGAGCGAGAATGAGGCTGCAGACTGGCCAGGATACTGAAGTGGTTTCTATAGGCAGACTGTGCTTGCTACATGGCGCTGCAGAAGGCCCCAAGAAGCTCTGCCTGTAAGCATGGACAACTGCAAAGCAGAGAGCTCTCTCCTCCTACTTTGGGCTCTATCATTATTCACTTTAAGCAAGTGGAACACCTGCAGATGTGGCACGTGAAGGCCAGCAGACGTTTCCAAAGCAGAAGGAGCCATGGTTTACAGCACAGGCTTCCTGGCTCTGAATCCCCATCTGTCAATGGGGACGGAGACATCGCTTTTCTCCTCTATGTTCAGGGAACAACCACGGATAATTCAATTGCTTATACGCTGCAAGCATGAAAATTAAACAAAATTGGAATTTACCTTGAGAATAATCACATCTCAAAGGATCTCTCAAAAAGGAAATTCTGAGTTTAAACAATTAACTTTCTGTATTTTAGAAACGGATCCAGGAAGCAAACTATAAAAGATCCTTTTATTTGGATTTATTTATAGCAAGGAATACAGAATATACTTTTTATTAAAAAAATCAATATTCTGTTCTATCCAAATTAAAAACAAAATAAACCAAAAAACCAAAAATACAACCAAATAATCCCTCCCCCTCAAACACAACCAATCAAAACCAAGGCGAAAATCATGAGTCCCCAGCGGAGAATCAATGGCTGCTTAGCATCAAGGCCTTGAAAACACTGCTCTAAAGACTGGGTTCAGAGAAGAGCGAGCGCTGGCCTTCTCTGGGGCAGTTCACCTGTGGACACGTCTACAAGTCCTTCGAGTCTACCAAGCAAAGAAGGACGCTGAGGTACATAAGCCAGGAGCTCCTTCTTGCAAGGCCAGGGACTGCATCCGACTCCTGTTCACAAGGTGAATCACGGGGGGTGAGGTCACGAGGGACCATGAGTGGGATTACTGACCTAGTAAAAGAGACCCCAGAGAGCTAGCTACTTCCTTCCAGAAAGGAGGGGAGACTAGACAGCAAATCTTCCAGGGCCTCGGTCTTAGATTTCCGGCTGCCAGAGCCGAGAGGAATCAAGTTGTTTCCGAGCAGTTTCCAGAGCTGTGCTAAGTAGAACAGGACAAAAGGTGGCTAAAGATGTGTCCTGCTCTGTGTTGATTATAACTATTATATAACTATATATTAATGTATGTATTTCTTTGTCACACTGGGATCCTAACCAAACGGCCAACCCTTGGTAGTTTTGCTGGCTCTTCTGGTGGTCGGAGCTCAGCGGCAGGGAGAGCTGAGGATGCGGATACACTACAGTTTGCTGCTCTGGGGAAGGGTTCTGTACACTGAAGGTTTACTCGGAAAGACTGCAGGCCAGACATCCTGCCTGGGACCAATGCCTGCAGACACAAAAGCAGAGGGGACAGCTTGGTGAACTCTGTGTGCCACTGCCAGCCCCAGTCATTAGCTCTTGTTTCATTTGCCTCAACCTCTTTCTTCTGAATTGTTTTGGTGCCAATTCTGGGCATCATAAATTTCATCTGAGTATTATCAAACTGGTGAGAATAAATTAAATTACAGGGTTACCCTTTGTACTATAAAAGCATTTATTGAAACTATGAAACGGTCTCTGACCTCAGGGAGCGCACTATTTTCTTGATCCGCTAAGATAAATCCCTAAAGCATTCTCTAACGTGGCTTTAATGTGAAAAGCACCTCACCTTGTATGTGTCACATACTAGGAGCCAACTCTGATTCTTGTGCATGCGAGGGTCTCCACAGGTGGCTGTATGTGACCTCTCAGCTTTGCTTGTTACCTCTCCTGGGCACAACCAGCCTTTTCCCAGAGGAACCCCAGGTCTTCTGCGCCCTTCATGCTCATGTCTGCCTCCACCCATCTACAGTGACTCTGGGACAGTCCTGAGAAGTGGGCATTAGGAAGGCTCTATGGGTACTTATTCAGAAGCGTATCCAAGTAAGGACAGGTTCAGAATTCCCCACACATGGTGGTGAGGGGATATGAGCCGAAAGGCATCATGAAATGTCATGGTGATGCAAGAGTCCTTGACAGACCACTGTGACGGAGCTGATGGAGCCTCTGCACCAGGCATGGATAACCCAGGTGTGGTCAGAAGACAGCCAACACAACCCCAAGAAGACAAGGTAGGAGCCTGGTAGTAAGTGCCTGTAATCCCAGCACTTGGGAGGTAGAGGCAGGCGGTTCAGGAGTCAAGGCCAGCCTCATAACTATACAACAAGTTTGAGGCTACATGAGATCCTCAAATAAACAAATGAACAACCAAACAATAAAAGGCAAGGCAGTGGTGATAAGGCCTCATGGAGACCTGAGAAGGGAGAAATTATACAGGCTTTGAGTGGTGGCAAATGATGGTGCTGTGTAAATGAGGGCAGGAACTGGGCATAGAAGGGGAAGGAAGGACAAGACCGACAGAACTAACAAAGAACAGAGCAGAGGCAGACCACACGGAGGCTGCAGCCAGCGGCTCCCTGGGTAGAGTATGAAGGAGGGCAGCATGAAGAAAGCCCAAGCCTAGACCACATCCAGGGCCATGAAGAGAGCTGGACTGTGACTGGAAGACTCAAGGGATGAGTGTCATGGTCCAGACTGAGGGAAAGGGCGGTGACTTGGGAGATGACAAAGGAAACCAAGAAGGGAGAAGAACAAGGAGACTAGAAAGGGGAAGGGAGATGTGGCAGGGACCTGCAGGCGCAGACAGCCACCCGAGTTGGTGTTGAGCTTAGAGAAGTAGAATTCCATTTCCACCATGGGGTTGGTTCTAATGTGCCTTTTTCTCGCAGTTGTGGTTTCTGCAGCCAGGTCCCCTCTGGGAATGGGTCTGTATAGCTGACTTCAGGGGCCCGAAGGGGCACCAGGGGACCGTTGAGCCAGACTGAGCAAGTGGTCTGAAGACTTGTCAAACCTTAATTCCATTTTCAAGCACGAGAAAGGATGGTCTGAAATTCGGCTTTTCTAATGCAGTTCCTTAGTTCTGCACTTTAATCTTAGCTCATCAGCTCTGTAAACATTAGAACCAGTAACAATAGCTTAGGAACAACCACAGAATCCTTGTCACCCAAGATGACCTTTCTGCATGTTTACCAGCTCCCACCCAGGGCCTACTGGTAACATCCTTGTCAGTTCCCAGGCCTGGGGCCCACACAGGCCAGGCGGGGCTCCTTCCTGCCTCAAGAGTTTTGGGGCAAGAGGCATAATGCACCCTTAGAGAGCTCCATTCTAGCTCACAGTGAAGCCTAGCCCCCATGCACAGCAATGCATCCTCTCTCCTTGCATGTGGCACAGAGGGATGAAAAGCTCTAGCTTAGAAACCCAACTCCACTCTAGGAATGGGGCTTGGGTGATAGTGAGGGCTTTATGTGGACCCAGAAAGCCATTTAGACAAGTTGCCTTTATGTGAGAAAGAACGCAACTGAATGTCCACTCATGGCCTTCCTGTACGGACCTGCAAGGCCTCCGCCACCAGTGGAACGCTCGCTCTCATCTTCCTCCTTCCTCCGGGGCAAAGCTAGCGGAAGTGGGAGCCTAAGAAACAAGACTTGCCCCAAAGCCCCACTGTTAGGACAAAGGTGACAGTACGAGAAAAGCATGCACTTGGCACATTACATACACACCCAGACACCCAGACACACACACTCACTCTTCCAAGGAACCTCCACAGAAGTGGCTCTACACTGTCCCACTGTCCCACCAAGCACAGGCTGTGAAGTGGCCGGATTAGGAGGATGAGCAGGACATTTCCTACCCTATCCTCAACTGTTGAAAAACTGGGCTAGTAAGTTGTCCTGTTTTTTTTTTTTTTTTTTTTTTTTTTTTTTTTTTTTTTTTTTTTTTTTTTTTTTTTTTTTTTTTTTTTTTTTTTTTTTTTTTTTTGAGACAGAATCTCTTTATTATACAGCCCTGGCTGTCCTGGAACTCAGTCTGTAGACCAGGCTGGCCTCAAATTTGCAGAGATTCCCCTGCCTCTGCCTCCTGAGTGCTAGGATTAAAGCCCATGCTACCACACACAGCACTAATCTAACTTTATAGAAACGAGACACTAAGTGACAAATCTCAGAGTAGGTTTTAAATGATTTTACTTCTGAATCAAATTCAAAATTTATAAGCCTATATAGACTCTTATTATATGAATTATATAAAATTTAATCAGAGCAACTTCTATTCCTATAAAAGTAGTATTCTAGAAAGATTCTAGATTGGAAACATGCATTCTGATTCAAGTAGAATGTGACAGGGAGCAGCTGTTTGCCTAGCATGTTGAAGACCCTGAGTTCAATGCCCAGCATTAGAAAGGGAGGGGAAAAAGGAAAATAAAAGAATGTTTTATGGGGCATCCATGAACAGTGGAAACCTCGGAGACTCCAGTTATCCAGAATGGTTCCTCCACTCTAACCCCTCAAGCTCACATCTCTGGAAGGAAGGAACTGTCTTCTGATTAAACACACAGACCTCAGTAGCCAAAGAACAGTTCTGGAGACACTCACTGTAGTGGGACTATCACAGCAGCCTCTGTTTCCTCAGGAGAACAACAGTAGAGAACGCCACACTCACTTTCTGAGGGGCACTCTTAATTTTCAGCTACGAGCTATTTGATTAAAACCAACTTGAAAACCAAACTAGCTAGCCTGAGAGGGAGGACTCTGCAGTCTGCAGCAAGAGCACTGTGCAAGCTTTTATTGGCCCTCATGAGAATCACAGGGCCCAGGGAAAATAAGGCCAATGAGAGTACAGCCACATTTGAGGAACGAGAAGGGCTAAGAGTTATCCCCCACCACCACATTTAGGAGCAGAACTGACTCTTGAATGGCCAGCAGTTAAACACTGCCACAGGCACACATACAAGGGAGAAACAGGCAGGGTTCCAGAACACTGAGCCTCTAGGACCACACCTCAGAGGGCAGGCCCTACTGCCACAGGCCACTCAGGCCACTCAGCCCTCTGACACTGGCCTTCTTGTGAAGATATTCTGCCAGTCTGAGAGGGAGTGGGCCAGGGAAGGAATAAATAGACACATCATGAATGGCAATCATCAGAGCTCGAGGGGCTGATCATTAATAAGAGGGGGCTATCTAGTCTTCTGGAGGCAGATTTGGAAAGAATTTTAGACAGAGAAGTGTCATTGTGTCCCTGAGCACAAAGAAGTCCAGCAGAGCATGGGTTATTACATACAGTAAAGAATCCTAAGCAGGGTGCTAGTGGCACACACCTTTAATCCCAGCACTGGGGAAGCAGAGGCCGGTGACTCTGTGAGTACAAGGTCAGCCTAGTCTACAGAGCCAGTTCCAGGACAGCCAGGGCTATTAACTCAGAGAAACCCAGTCTCAAACAAACAAAGAGAGAGAGAGAGAGAGAGAGAGAGAGAGAGAATCCTGAAGTCTGGACCTGCATTGGTCCCTGCTGAGCTTGTGACCTCTGTCAGTTATTTCTCATTTTCCTATACACAAAAGAATTGAAATGGATGGCTCAAGTATTTGTCTTTTACTATTCAAACTAATGCTGCTAAGGACAGGATTCTTTCAAAAAATTATTTATTTACTTAATGTGTACAGTTGTTTTGCCTGCATGTGTGTCTATGCCTTATTGTGTGTTGCTTGTGAAGGCCACAAGAGGGTGAGGAATCCTCTGGAACTGGAGTTACAGATGGCTGTGAGCCACCACATGGTGCTGGGAACTGAACCCAGATCCTCTGTAAGAGCAATGAATGCTCTTAACTGCTGAGCCATCTCTCCAGCACCTCTGTCTACTTCTTTAAGAACCAAGGAAGTTGAGGCCCGATCCTCTGTGGCTTGCTTTAAACAACAGCACTTCCTATAGACTAAGTGGAGGCTGGAGAAAGGACGCTAGCCAACGCTGTTTCTTTGAAATAGCCACAAGATCCAACATCTTTTCTTCTTCTTCTTTTATTAGTTAGTCTGTGCAGCTGGAAGTGAGGGATGTTAAGACGAAACCACCAAAAACATGTGAACGTGTTGATAACTTAGCAGTTTGTTAGATGTAAAAATCCTGTGCAGTCCTCACAGACGGACAAGAATGGGCAATCCAGTTTCCTCTCTAGGAGGGAATGTAAGTAACACATCCTAAACTATCTCTGTGACTCCACATGCCCCACCCCGCACACTTCCCATGAGCACGTCTGTATGGAATTGACAAATCTTTTCATTAAAGATGCACATAAAGGAACCTTAAAGACACTAGGAATGGGGAAATCTACAAAGACAAGTTTTCAATAAAAATATCAATAACAGAATGTATAGTGAGCAAATGGGCAAAACAAAACAAAACAAACAAAACAAAGGACAATAAGCTGGTTATGATCTTCAAAGCCTGGCCCGGGCTTCTGTGAACCACACCACTGACATATTTACCTGTCTGTGTGGGGTGCTGTGTGGTTCAAATGAGCTAACTAAGCCCTGGCAGTTATTAACATGCTCATGAAAATGCAAGTAAACTGTAAATTAAATCATATGTTAAAGCAAGCAGGCTAATCTTGCTATGATTCTTTCCCAAATAAAAAAGCAAGCAAATTTACCACCAAAGAAAGTCTCTGAGTAATTCGTGTGTCCTGGAAGGCAGGGCAATGCCTTGGGCCATCTCTGGGTTTAGGTACTTCCCTTGCTGGCCTGGACAAGGGGCTTAACATTTCTCAAGAGAGCACCAGGTCCTGGGACTGCCCCAACTTTTCTTCAGGGTCATGACCTCTGCAGACTTGTAAAAGTTCTTAAGAGACATGGAAAAGCAGCAGTCAGATGTGTTGTTTTCTGTCCTTTCCAGGCTAATGAGGACAAGTGGCCCTCAATTTTCACTGCTGCTGACATGCTAACTGGTAGCAGTCCTTTTAAGTTGTGCCTTCTAATCTCTTATGGACTTGGGAACCAGATGGCTAAACCACGTATTGGGTGAGGAGTGTCAGGCCGCAGTGAGAGGCTCAGGTCCCTTTCTGTTTCGACTGTTTAGAATCTATGGCCCTAGTTTCTGCCTTTGTTCTAGAAAGTCAAGCTGGCAGGCAAGAGGAGCCAGAAGCTGGAGACAAGGGGTTCACCAGGAGTTGAGGCGGGCAATAGGGAGAACTGGTGTGAAGTCCGGCTCAACTCGGGGAGCCCTGATTTGTGCTTTCTCCCTCAGCACCCTCCGGCCTTCCTCTTCGCTCACGTTCTATGATGGTGGTTGAAGGGCTGCAGCCACCCCACAGCCATTTCCCATTTTGCTCAATCAAGGTATCCCAAAGCGCTTAGCACAGCGGCTTCCTTCCTTTGCTTCTGGAGCCCTCTTTCCATTCACACCCCTAATTAGCTGAAGATTCTCCTGCGTGAAAGAGGAGCTGTGGCAGGACAGCTGTTTCTCTGAATGCTCCTTTAGAAGGCAGCCCCCCCCCCCAGCAGGAGTTCCTTTAAAACACGAGTGTTAGCAGAGTGTGGCGCAGGCAGCGGTGGCTCCATCAGTACTAGCCGAACAAACGAAAGGCAAGGAAGTCCCTATTGCAAATAGTAGCTTTGTAAAAGAAGGGACATTAGTCACTGGCTGTTGGAGATATTTACGCAAGGGCTCAGGGGTCTGAGAAGGACTGTGTGAAAATGGTAAATAAATAGGAAGATGGAGAGCCCATATGGTTCCTCATATATACAGTGTTTGCATCTGAAAAACCATGACTATTGGGTTTGGGATTCTCTCTTCAACAAGGAGCACTAAGGCTGAGAGTCTACATGGTGGAAGGTGGAGAACACGTACAAAGGACTAAAATGCTAGCAAGATGTCACTCACAGACTGCGCAGAAGAGGATGAGAGAGCGGAGCATCAGCCACGAAGGCAAAGCTTTAGTGCCTATCTGCTATCAGTTTTCACATCTGTATCAACAAGGAGAATGCCGAATGCACACCGTTGCTAAGACTGACTGACATTTCTATTCCATGGGAGGTTATAAGAAACACGAAAAGGAAGTAGACGTATTCTTTGAACATTTCCATTAGAGAAATTCCTCTAATGCCTATCATTAATAAAAGATTGCTTCCATTTCCAAAAATATGATCTTTTGCTATAAACATATTAAAATGGAATGGAGAAAAATAAGATCATCCTTCAGAAAGGGTAACTGCCCACTTTAGCCTGTGTAACATTATGAGATAGCAATTGAAACCATAGACACAATGATCTAAATGCAATTCAAGTTCACAAAAGCTTATCTCCCAGTGATGAAAAGAGAGAATGACTCATTCATTCACCCTTTATGGAACCAGTATGCCTCTTCAGGGCTCAGATATGAGCAAAGCCACCAGTGGGCACAGGCTAAGCATTGTTTTTATGACCATAAGCACATTTGTAGCTAATAGAAGTCATGGCAACAAGGGTAGCAGGCTACACTGATAGGAGCTGTCTACTTACTTTGGGGTCCAAGATAATCAAGGACAACATCAAATGTAAAGAGTCTCCAGAGGAGGAAAGAGAGTCAAAGAAATTCACTGCTAAATTTTATCAAGTGCACATATTGACTCTCACATATTTAATGACACGCAGAGAAGGACAATAACAGCAAGACTACAAAGGGACCATTTATAGCGTCCTGTCATAGGGACTACTGAAAATTAAATAAGGCTGTCTCTAGCTGCTACTGCTATCAATTAGCCAGCAACCACTTCCACAGTCATAATGACTGCCACATGCACACTGTGTGTTACCTCTGGGCCCGCTAATTCCAAACACAGGAGCTGGAGCTGGGGACGGCACTGAACGGGCTAGCCTACAATGGCATGCTATGCGCCACCAATGCTGCCTCCCAAAGTGAACGATTCCATCCGTCAGAGTATTTTGGATAATTTAGCCTAGTTCCTCCTTAAACATATGAACTAGATTATACACTTTGTAGTAACTTAACCTTCACTCACCCAAGTAGTTTCTTTGCCCTACAACCACACAGGCTTATTTTTTCTGTTTCTTCTAGTTTCACCGAGTTTAAGAAATGCTAACTGGTCTAAGTTAGCAGGCTCTGCTGACAATAAGGTGATTTGTGTCATGGTTCAAAGTTTTCATTTTTGGAAGGGAAAAATCAGTCTTGTGAAAATGACACTTAATTCTGAAAGAGGATTATGCTTATATGAAGTAAAATCCCATCCCCAAGAGGTCATCTTTTGGATCTATGAATGGAGTCTCCTGGACTCATACTCTGCTTTGCACCCCTACCCACCACCAACCGCCACCTGATGTTGCTTTCCAGGGACAGAGGCCAGAAGTTCTGAGTACCAAGAAAGAGTTAATGCTTCTCCTGAACTCTGGAAGAAACTAGATTTTGTCAGAGAGGTTTGGCAATGTGAGAAACCCTGTAACCAATTTCATTTCCTGATAAATAAATGGTCCACAGGAGAAAGTTGGCCAGTGAGTTTGGGAACTCTACTAAAAGCTTCCTTCAAGGAGCCAGTGTGTCTCCGCTTATCACTGAGGGGCCAGACAGCCCAGTGAACAGGAAGCAGTCAGGCTCCATGTATCTCTGATGGAGCAGGAGGGCCAGGGCTCCACCAACATGCGGTCCCTCAAGAAAGGACACTGTTATGGGTGTCCCGTCCATTAGACAAGGCTTTTTAACCTTCAGGGCTGCAAACACAAGCCTGTTAAAATGACATTAGAAGAACAGGCTTAATGTCTTCACCATTTTAACCTAATCCCCCTCATCCAGCCTCAAATGAAGCAGCTTGAGCATTCAGTTTAGATTTGGAGCTGGAGAAACACAGTGCATGAGAACTAACAGCCAGCTTCGTAAGATTAAAAACACAGACAGTCTGAGGGAGCTCTAAGGATTAGAAAGTACCATAAAGTATTGAAACACACTGATCTAAAACATGAACAGCCTCCTTAAGGAGGAGGCCTTTATATTTGATGCTGAAAATGAGTATCTTTGGGTTTAAGCAAACTAAAAATCAATTGTCATAAATATAGTTCTACATGTTGTACTTACACTTAAGAAAATAAAGAACATTTTCATATTAATTCAGAACTGGTAAAAGCATACACTTAAAAATATGTTGACTACAGAGAAACCCTGTCTTGAAAAACCAATATATATATAGTCTCAATTGGAGTAACTTTCTGTCAAAGGCTAACCTCTCAGATTTAACACATGTACTCTAGGCTTGCTTACAACACATATACAAGCAATCCATAAAACAGTCAAATGAACACAGAAAGACAGGGGGAGGGAAAAGTTTGAAATAATGGCTTCAGGCCCTTAATTATAAAAAAAAAGACAACAACTTCTAAATCTCATGGACTTGGCTGGTGTGGGGAGGCCTGGAGCTGATTAATCTCCTGTTGGCAACTGTACTCTGCAGTACCCCGTAGCACTCCACAGCACCCCATAGTAGCCCACAGCACTCCGCAGCACCCCATAGTAGCCCACAGCACTCCACAGCACCCCATAGTAGCCCACAGCACTCTGCAGCACCCCACAGCACCTGGGAAAACCACACAGTACCCTGCAGCACCTCACAACACTCCACAGCACCTGGCAGCATCCCATAGTACCCACAGCAGCACTCCACCACACCCTGCAGTACCCACAGCAGCCAGCAGCACCCACCACACCCCGCAGGACCCCACAGCAGCAGGCAGCACCCACCACACCCCGCAGGACCCCACAGCAGCAGGCAGCACCCACCACACCCTGCAGGACCCCACAGCAGCAGGCAGCACCCACCACACCCCGCAGTACCCACAGCAGCAGGCAGCACCTACCACACCCCACAGGACCCCACAGCAGCAGGCAGCACCCACCACACCCCGCAGGACCCCACAGCACCAAGGGTGCACTGGCAGTCCACAAGGGCAAAGCGGCTCTATCACCAGTAAAATGACAAAAGCAGAGGAGAAGGGAATAACAGTGGGCCCGAAGCTTCCTCTGTAACCACGTAATCCATTTTCTCTTCTATGGCTTTGGGACCACAAACTGCATTCTTTTTATTTCTATTTTATACTCTTGGTGACACTGAGAAGGGCAGACTACAAGTCCAGACCTAGGGAGTCAGTATTAAAGCTGCTTTCTTCCTTTTTTTCTTGGCTTTTCAAGATGGTTTCTTTGTGTAGTCTTGGCTGTCCTAGAACTCACTTTGTAAACCAGGCTGGCCTTGCCTGCCTCTGCCTTCCTAAAGCTGGGATTAAAGGTGTGGGCCACCACCGCCTGTCTTAAATCTACTTTATTAAGGATAAATAATTTGATAACAAAAAGGAAAAAAAAAATCAAAGAACCAGGATGTTTCCAGGCTATTCACAGCTCATGGGCAATGTGATCCTATCCAGTGATGTGAGCTGGGGATGCCCACTTCCACAATACAGCTCTGCTGGTGTAGGACAAAGAGCGAAAATAAACTTCTAAGCATTACGCTGATGAGCCACCCCAAACTTTGGTAATCAACATAAATATATTAATTGCGCATGCTATTGTAAATTTAGAAAATGAGTAAAACCAGAAAAACTAACAGGCTCAATTTAAAAATGGGACTGATTCTTGTAGCAGGCTTAGGCAGTCTCACAATCTGAAGCAGGTGATCAGCAGCGCTCTGTAGAACAGTGACTACTGAGTTTAATAGCCAAAGGCGAATCTGAGACCTCTAATTAATGTCCAGACCTGTTCCTTGTAAATATTCTGCAAAGCACACGAGTTTTTTATATAATAAATTCCAAGAGAACTCAAGCGTCTTCTGTTCCTTCTGGATGTGTCTGCTTTCAGGCTGTCTCAAATTCAGAAGCCAGATGGGGAGAGAGGGAGAGAAGTGTGGAAGACCAAGGGGGACAAGACTGAGGCTGCCACAGCTCTGATGTAGCTGGGCTCAAGGCTCCAGAGGAGAGGCTATGATGAGCCACGGGGCAGGCAGCCAGGCAAGACTCTTCATGTCCTCACCAGCAGCAACTCCGGCTGGGGGCCTGGCTTTGATTTCTGTCTCCTTGCTGGAGAAGACAGACATTAGACTGTAGGATCTGGACAAGAGCACCAGGCACTGGTCAACAGAAGTCAGGGAAAGTCCCTCTCAGTATCCTTCCTTTCCTTTTGGGTTTGACTTTTGTTAAGTTCAGTACCATCCCCCATGAGGGCCAAAGGATGGGGTCCTATGGAGGAGGTGACATTGGCTGCAGACAAGTCGGAATGCAGAAGCTGTTTTCTCATGACCCAATGTGGGATATTCCTTTACTCCAACCATTGTCCCTTATACTTCTCTCCAGGTTTGTGTGTGTGTGATGCATTTGTGTGGGTGCATGTGTCCATGGACATGCATGCACATGCCAGAGGTTGACATCATGTGTCTTCTAGCACTACCTGGTCATTTAAAATTACTTTTTACATTTACACATTTATATATACATACATAACACATGCATGCATGCATGCGTGCACATACTGCATGTGTGTGTGCACATGTAGAAGTCAGAAGACAGCTTGGAAGAGTTGGCTTTCTCTTTCTACTATGTGAGCTCTGGGAATCAAAGTCAGGTGTTAGGCTTGCTGGCAAGCGCCTTTACCTGCTCAGGCATCTTGCTGGCTCCACCTTATTTTTTGAGACAGGGTCTATCGCTGAACCTGGAGCTCCCTGGCTCAGCTACAATAGCTGGTTGGTAACCCTCATCCATGGGATCCTCCTGCCTCTGCCCTCCCAGTCCTGAGCTGGGATTATAGTATGTGCTCAGTTCAACAACTGCTTTTTTTATGTGGCTCTGGAGATCTGAGGTCAAGTTTTCATGCTTTAAACAGTGATCAGGTTACCCATGGAGTCTTCTCATCCCCCTTTCTCCATATTTCATGCAAGGATAGGGTACACAGACATGTTAAAATGAGCAAATATGTCCATTACAGAGACAAGCAAATGTGGGTACTGTGTGATGTACTGACTGAGACACAGAACCAGTGAGGTCCAGAGCAGAGCACACATTCTGGAGCCCCCCCTTGGGAAGCTAACAAAAGATATGAGTAAGAGAGGTGTCTCATCCACCCTGTGATGGGGCTGGGGCGGGGCAGAGGGGGAGGTGGCTATGGAATGCATCAGCTTCCCCAGACTAAGAATTCAAGACATTTACTGCTGTGAGTTGAGGTTGTGAGTTGGGAGGCTGAAGGGAGCAAAGGCCATTTGTTCTGTTTTATAGAGAAACTATTTTGTGACGTGTTCTTTCCAGCAGAGAACATGATTGTTATTTTCTGCTCTATTCTACAGCACAGATCGGACACAGTATGAGAAGAGCTCCAACCCTCCCCACATACTTCCCAGCTTGTCAGCACAGACTTTCCTCTGCTGATGTTGGGCAGGCACTGCTCTGTGTGTGCTAGCAGGGCACTGATGGCAATGACACTGAGAAACATTTAATAAAGCAAAGCCAAACACACACACAAACAACCCACCCTTAGCTTTCTATTCCCGGGAAACATTTGCATTCCAGGGAATGTTCTTCCTCTTACGTGAGTACATGCTTCTAAACTTAAATGAGCACAGTTGCAATCATATGAAAAATATTTTGCTTTTAACTTTGAGTCTGGAAGACATATTAAGAAAAACTGCCATGCCGTTCTACTTCTAGACGACATAAATCATTTCCTACTTTTGATTTACTCTCCATGCTGCAGAGATTATGCCCAAAGGAAACTACTGAAATGTGTTTGGTGAGACACATAAAAACATGCAGTTGTAATTGTTCAAATAATTCACAATTCTGCTACAACAGCAAGTGCTGGGCTGTTTGTTTAGAGACAACAGAAATGCAAAAGGATTTCACTGGAGACATTTGACTTTTACATAGTTACCACATAAAATGTAGTAACATTACAAAGTGCAGGATGTGCATTGCTTTAAGACATCTGTGAAGAAATGAATTGTGTATTTTGCTTTTAAAACAGCCCTTGAAGGTACTGTGAAACCATGACACGAGTTACTGGCAGGGATGTCCCTCGTATATCAGAGGTGACAGATGCCACACAGCCCACCTCTATTGTTAGCCTCAAGTCCCTTCCCACAGGTTCTCTGCTTAGATGGAAAGCTTGCTCCTTGAGTGTAAGGTCGCTCATTGCTGAGGCTGGTATTTACATGGCTTCTACTGTCAGAGGAGCTAGCGCTGGGCTGTGCAAAAGGACATGAGGAAGGACACGCCCAGTTCCTGTCACCTGTCTGCTTCAAGTGCTTCCCTTTTCAAACCTGGAGCTTCTCCAAACCTCACCCATGAACTCACTGCTCTTTGGTGGCCAGGCACATGGGACCCTGGGTGGCATGGGGGCTCTGCAGAAAAACAATGCTCCTTTTGGGCAATGTTTTTCTGTTCTCCAATCTTAGAGCTGGGACTGTGGCATTTGTTAGATAAAAAAGACCAAACATTTGAGCACTCTCCATTTCACATATTGAAATTATCACATCATAAAACCCATTATTTTCTTTTTTTTCTCCACATTTAATTTTTTATTATTGCATTATAAATAGTAAAAACCCATTATTTTCAAGTGTTCAATTTGATGAATTTTCTTATCTGCACCTAATGTGTGCATCACCACAGACACAGACCAGGCACCTGTGCTAAAGAGCTCCCTCCGCCTCCCTTCACATGTGATTCCCTTGCTGCTCCCCTGGGCCCCAGGCAGCTGTACTCTTGCTTCCTGTCACACATTGCCTTTTCTGGCATTTTATTGATTTCTGATCATCTAATTTTACTTTGATGATTCTAATTTTATGGAAATTAGTCATAAAGCTCAAAATAGAGTATGCTTAGATAAATGTACCATACACATTCAAAATAAAGTGAATTCTGCCATCGTGGGATGTTCTATAAATGCCAATCAGGGGGAGGTGGCTGACAGCCTTTCAGATCTCCTATGTCGTTGCTGATTTTTTTGGTCTAGTTCTATCAATTGCTGAGGGAAGGATGCAAATCTCCAATAAAGAGAGTGGGCCAATCTGTTTCATCAACTCTGCCAATGTTTTTGTTACATGATTGTGGTGGTTTGAAAGAAAACAGCCCCCAAAGCAGTAGCACTAATGGCAGGAGTGGTCTAGTTGAAGTGTGTCACTGTGGGGGTGGGCTTTGAGGTCTCCGATGCTTGCGCTACACCCAGTGAGACAGACCACTTCCTGTTGCCTGCCTATCAAGATGTAGGAATCTCAGCTACTTCTCCAGCACCGTGTCTGCCTGCACACCACCATGTCACACCATGAAAATTGACTAACCTGAATTTTTTTCCTTTATAAGGGTTGCTGCGGTCATGGTGTCTCTTCACAGCAACAGAAACCCTAGCTAAGACAATGAAGTGTGGTTATGCGCACATGCACATTTGCCAGAGCCACACGTCACTTGGCACTCGATTTGCTTTGACATCTACAGAGTAACTACATTAGCTTCCTGATCACTTGTCTGCATGTCTCCCTTTCCTCCACTTACTCTCTTCCTTTTTGTTTTTATTGCTTTATTTTATGTGTGTGAGTGCTTGGTCCACTGTGCTATGCTATGTGTGCCACTGGCTTGTGATGGCCAGAACATGGTGTCAGATCCCCTGGAAATGGAGTTACAGGGGTTGTGAGTTTCCATGTGTGTGCTGGGAATCGAAACGGAGTGCTCTGGAAGAGTGGCGCAGGTTCCTAACCACCGGTCCTCTCCCGTTTACTTCCACTCCAGTCCTCACAGCTGAAGCAGACCACCTGCAGACGGTTTACTGCTGCCTCCATCCTTTGGGTGTGACTGTCAGTGTGGTTATCACCCTGTCGTCTTATCTTCAGCTCTCTCCTTCTGTGGTGGTGGGGGTGACTATTTTTTTTAAAATATTTTTATTTTATGTGCATTGGTGTGGAGTGTCAGATGCCCTGGAACTGGAGCTTCAGCACATGTGGGTGCTGGGAATTGAACCCAGGTCCTCTGGAAGAGCAGTTAGTGCTCTTAACCACTGAGCCATCTTTCCAGCCCTGGGTGACTATTTTTAAGTGTTCTTTAGGATACTACATTTTTGGTTGGCTTTTAAAAGTATTATTTTACTTATTATTATATTATTATTGTGTGTGTGTGTGGTGAGTGTGAAGGCTACAGCGTACATGTGAATGTCAAGATGATTGTGAGGTAGCTCGCTCACTCCCTCCATCTTCATATGGGTCCCAGGGATTGCTAGGCTTCCACAGCAAGACTTTACCTGCTGAGCCATTTCACTGGCTTTTGGGTTAGTCATTTTTGTATGGTTTCATAGTGGTTGCTATAGATTACAAAATAGATCTGTAACTTTTCAGTCTTCATAAAAGTGGTAATATACCACGTCATATAAAATATACAACTCATAACCATATAGGACCACTCCTCTCCCCTCCTTCACTCTGTAGTTTTTACAAATCTACATCTACAAACACCAATCTTGAAAGACGGTAGCACTTTTAGTCTTAGGAACTATACAGTGCATTAGTAAGATAAGGAAAAGGGAGGGAGAAAGTGATGGGAATACAAATGAAAAACTTGCAGTTATTGGGACATTTTCCTTTCTTGTAAATAGTCATTTTTTGCATATCTGAATTTCCATCTGGTATCATGTCTGTCGGCCCAAAGAACTTCCATTAGCATCACAGAGCAGGGAGGCATGCAGCCAGCAGTCTCCTTCACCTCCTCACCTGACAGAGAATTCTGTGTTCATACTGTTTCCTTTTAGCACTTTAAAGACTTCATCCCAGCCCCTCTGAGAACAGGGTCGCTGCTGTTTGCTGTGTCGTGTGGTCTCTTTTTGGGTCTGCATCCTGCTTGTCAACTGTTTCGATGCCAATGTATCTTCTTGACTTCGGTTCTCTCTGTTTACCTAACTGTTTGCTATTAGCATCTCCTATCTGCAAACCTGTCTTTCTCCTATTTGGGCCTTTTGTATAGTTTCTATTGCTTGCCCCAGACATCTCATTTCTCTATTTAGATTTTCATGCATTGAAAACATGTGTCATCTATGAGAAAATGGAGAATCTTGTCTGTAAGTTCTAACATCTGGTTCATCTTGGGGTTGAGCTTAATTGATTTTCTTTTATGTAGAGAATGTGTTCCATTTTCTCGATTCCTTGGATGTCAGAAGATGTTGGCCTGTGTCCTGAATAAAATTAATGTTAAGTTGCTGAGAGTCTCCGTATTTTGAGCAGGCTCTGGTTTCTGGGCAGCCCTCCCCCATCATTAACTGGGATGTAGGAGCTGATTCTGCAGGTCGAGTCATGGTTGTGGAGAGCCGGCCTCAGGGGCTCCTCTTTCTCTTCTGCGATTCCTCTATGATTCTCAGTGTCGCCGCTTGTCCATGTGTTCCCCAATTCTGCTGTGTGGGCACAGACTGTAGTTAGAGCAAACTTTCAAAAGGGTTCAGAGACAAGAACACAGCATGCTAATTCTTTTCTTTCAATGGGAGAGTCTGGTCAACCCTTCTCCAGTTGGTGCCTGTATTCATCTTCCAGATCTCCAGGGCTGTGGCTCTCAGTCTTCAGAATTCTGGTTCATATTTGTTTGTTTGTTTTTGAGGCAGGTTTTTTTTTTTCCCCCTGTGCAGCAGCTCTGTCTGTCCTGGAACTCACCCTATAGACCAGGCTGGCCTCATGCAGTTCAAGCTTGCCTCTATTTCCTGAGTGCTGAGATTAAAGGTGTGTGCCACCACTGCCCAGCCAGCCCTTGGTGGTTTTCAGTTAGTGTCTTATACACTGCTCAGGAATCAGGCAGGCATTTGGAGGAACACAGTTTGGGACTCTCCTGGATGCCTTTTGGGGTTCTGCTACTCTCCTCAGCATTCATCTTTCTCAGATTAACCTCTGGTTTCCCAGGCCAGACAGTTCTTAAGAGGCCCTCACTACCCTGCTGTGACTACCTAGGCGATACTTGATTCCAAACTAAAAGATGCGGAACAGAAACACATAAAGCCTCTATCTCCTTTCTTCTAAAGGAGTCCACTGGACTCACTGGCCAGTTCCTCTGAGTAGTGAAGTTTTATGTTATTTGTGGCTTCTTGTGGGGGTTATCAACTGGTTGGTTCTCAGATCACCATACCTGAAAGCAGAAACTTAATTCTCAGACTGATTTCAACCCGACAGCAGCATTTAGTGAATGCCTCTTCTGGACAAGCCAGTGTACTGGAGAAGTCAGAACAGGGTTTAGAAACAGAAAACACACCAAGGAACCTGAAATAAAGAGAAGTGAAATCATGCATACACGTTTATACACAGGGTAGCATGGGCTCCCCACGGCACAAATGGTTGTAAAGAAGGATGTGGAGACTAAGTGTTCTGTCTATGCTTTCTGCAGTGGGCAGCAGTTCAAAGGCAGACAGAAGCAGAACCTACGAGTACAAGTACTGCTTTCCTAGCAGTGCCCAGCTCAGGGCACACAGAAAACGGCCTCAGATGAGATGGGCATGGCCAAGTGTGAGAGATAATGACAGCCTTTATTGAGGGCTAGAGACAGGAGATGACCCGACGGAAGGTCTAAAGGCAAGAAAGAACTTAGCTGGCAATTCTAGAAGTAAGTGGGAAACAGGGTAATTTTAAGAAGCAAAACATGAAAGATATATAGAGCCACAAGAAATTCCTATAAGCTCACTCCTGAGTGTGTCATTGTCTGTTAAGCACTGTTTTTAGTATAAAGAAATGTACAGCTTTTTGCACATGCGTCATATATCTAACAACCTTTTAAGTCCATTTATTGGCTCTGGCAGCTGTCCTGCATCCCTGCAGATTCTGTGCACACTGGATCGCTTTGTTTGCAGATGAAGACAGTTTTATTTCTTCATTTTCAATTGTGCACCCCTCGCCCCCCCACCCTCCCAGGGTCTCCATAGACCAGCCTAGTTTTGAGCTATGTGGCTGAGGATAATCCTCCCTTCCTGATTCTCAGTGCTGGGGTTTTATGTTGTGCTGGGGACTAAACCAGGGCTTTGTGCATGCTAGGCAAACGGTTGGCCCCCTGCAGACATTTGAATTCATCTTGCCTTGTTGCTCTCCTAGGATTTCTAATACAATGCTGAATAGATGCACCAAGAGAAGATATCCTTGCCTTGATTTTGATCATATAGGAATAAATGCTGTTTTCCATTACTATGCATATTTAATGTTAGCTGGAGCATTTTCAAGTATTCATTCACCAAGTGAAGAAATTCCCCTTTACTCCTAGTTTTTTTGAGAAGTCTGTCATGGGGTTGGCAAGCCTCTCTGTGAAGGCCAGACAAAACGTAGTTTAGGTCTCATGAGCATAGTTTGTCACTAATTCATTTTGCCACCTTAGTGCAAAGGCTGCCACACACAATGGATAAATAAAACTTTACTTAAGAAAGTCAGTGGCTGGTGTAGGAGGTCCTTCTGTATTTGTGTTGCTTTCATTGGTTGAATAAAGAAACTGCCTTGGCCTTTTGATAGGTTGGAAATTAGACAGGCGGGGAAAAGAGAACTGAATTCTGGGAGAAAGAAGGCAGGCAGAGAGCTGCCACCATGAGTCGCCAGAGTCAGACATGCTGAATCTTTCCTGGTAAGCCACGGCCTCGTGGTGACACACAGATTAGTAGAAATGGGTTAGATCAAGATGTGAGAGTTGGCCAAGAAGAGGCTAGATATAATGGGCCAGACAGTAATTTAATTAATACAATTTCTGTGTGGTTATTTTGGGGGTTAAGCTAGCCAGGCAGCTAGACGCGGCCCGCTCCTCATGGCACTCCCACGTGGTCTACTAACTCCACGTAAAACCTAAGAGGGCTTAAAAAGAAATTCTATATAAAAAAAAAATTACAGAGTTTAACACAACTTTTTGTTGTTTGCTGGCAGGGTGCAGCAGAGAGAGTTTCCTCACTCAACAGCCACAACAGTAAAAAAGCCACGGCGGTTTTAAAATGCCAGCTTTCTGGGCTATGCTGCCAGCGCCATCTCTGGCTCCTGCTAGACACAGAGCATTTGGACAGGGTTTGTGACTAAAGTGCTACGGCTTGCTTGATGGCAATGTGAACTCGCTGTGTGACTGGAACTGTGCACAGCTCAGGGACACCAAATGGCTCTGGGGCAGGGCGGCTCCGCCATGCTGAATTGTGCTGATCTCAAGCAGGAACTATCGTAATTATCATAATAACAGCGCAGTTAAGGTTTCTGCATGGCAGATTTGTCTGTAACTCAGAAAGAAAGAGTTTATGTGCTGCACGCTCATTCTCAGAGTTAAAAGTGTTGAGTGCGGCTCCTACCTGGCAGCCCCAAAGCTAGCAGAAATTGTACGTCCACCATTTTGAAATTGGAGAGAGGTGGAACCAACATCCAGAGCAGCTGCAACCAAGCTGCTTAGCATTTTAAAAGCTCTTCAAGACAGTAGAGAATTACAGACAAAGCAATAAGGACAGATTCAGACATAAAAGACCTCTAAAGGGTCATAGTGTTAGATAAACATACATAGACTTGGGAGAGAAAATAAAAAGAGTATATAGTCATAAAATAATGCTTTAAAAAAGGGTAAAGTCTTTAAAGAGACAGAGTAAAGTCATAAAGAAAAATAAGCCACGTAAAAATGGAAGATTCACAGAGAATCTGTGTTGCACGAGGGGCACGGACTGTGTTCCCGGTGCCTGGTTCCCGGCACAGGGCCCCTTGTTCTGTTTATGTGTATTATTGTGTCTTCTTTAAAATTATGTAGTCTGCTAAGCTAAACCAGCATATATGTTCTAAAGGTATCTTGACTTCAAAATTTGGGTCTAAGGATATGATGCTTTGGAAAAGAGGTTCTTCTTTTGTTTTCACAGAGGATGAGACCCTGTGGATTGCTTCTAGACCAATATGGTATGATAGTCCATGTCCTCCTGAAACGTTGCCATAAACACCCTCAAAAACTTACTTCACTCAACTGCTGACTGAGATGAACCTAGCACACAGGACAGAACCTGATTAACAGCACCCCCATACAGCAGGAAGAAGTTTGGAGAGAAAAAAACTATGCCCATATTCCCAAATATTGCTTACAAATGTTCTTTTACATTTAAAGGGGGATATGATATAGATATAATTAATTTACATTGGTATGAATCTTGGTTTGTTGATATAAATTTAAGGTCAATCTTGTTATATGTATATTTCTGCTCTTGATTAAGGTATTGTGATTGTGTAGTTCATTCAAAAAATGTAATGCATAATTAGGAAATATAGGTTGTTAATGGATAATCATTGATAATAGTCAAGCTTGTAGTCATGTTAGTTAGATTTTCTAGATGTCCATACATATTTCAGATAGACATTCTTCATATCTTTCAAAGACTACAGAATATGGCATTTAATGTTTTATTAACTTAGGGCTTTTCATGACAATGAGACACGTCTGCTCCTGGCAGCACCAATCTACTTCAAGAGGAAGATGGGCATCGAAGAGGCTCCTTATGGAGTTGGCTAGCCATTTGGGCAAGAAACTGCTCTTGCCTGGACTGTTGCATAAACTGGACACAAAGAACCCACAGAGAGAGGACTGCTGAACTTGCCTAAAGGTGAGATGATCCTTCGGGGTTCCTGATTCATGAAAGAGTCTGCAAGACATTCTCCAGGATACAAAGTGACTGAACTGTCTTTGAATTTTCCTGCTTCATGGAAATGTCTGCTGGATACTATGGGCCTGTAGGCTGAAGATGGATGCCCTAATGGTACAGAAGAACTTTGGGTGACCTGTCCAGGCAACGAGGTATCTCTGTCATTTCTAGAGTTTTGGAAGTTGCTTACTTCCTTTTTACTTAGGTAATATTATATCCTTCTGGAGTCTTTGATGGAGTTGAAGAATAGATAGTTATAGTTATCGTTTTCCTTTGTTATGATAAAAGATAAAATAGATCTAAATATTGTAACTGTAATTCTTGCTTGATGACTGTTTTGTTATATGTAATCTTACTGTGTTAAAGTGAAAGCCTTTTTTGTTTAAACAGAAAAGGGGAAATGGTGTAGGAGGTCCTTCTGTATATGTGTTGCTTTCATTGGTTGAATAAAGAAACTGCCTTGGCCTTTTGATAGGGCGGAATTTAGATAGGAGGGGAAAAGGGAACTGAATTCTGGGAGAAAGAAGGCAGGCAGAGAGCCGCCGCCATGGAGTCGCCAGAGTCAGACATGCTGAATCTTTCCCGGTAAGCCACGACCTCGTGGTGACACACAGATTAGTAGAAATGGGTTAGATCAAGATGTGAGAGTTGGCCAAGAAGAGGCTAGATATAATGGGCCAGACAGTAATTTAATTAATACAATTTCTGTGTGGTTATTTCGGGGATTAAGCTAGCTGGGAAGCGGGATGCGGCCCGCTCCTCATACTACAAGTGGCAGGTTAGATTTGGCCCACATGGTGTTGTTTGTTGGCCTACTAAGAAAATCACATGTGTTTTAGCTTCCTTTCTGTGGCTGTGCTAAACCATTTTGATGAGAGGCCATATAGGGTCTGATGTGGTGGTGTACACTTTTAATCCCAGCACTTGGGAGGCAGAGGCAGGCGGATCTCTGTGAGTTCAAGCCCAGCCTGGTCTACACAGTAAGACCAAGTCTTCAACAACAACAACAACAACAACCCCCAAAAGTAGGTTCATCTCAGTTACAGGCCACAGTCCTTCACTGAGAGAAGTCAGACGAGGAACTCATGCAGGGACTTGAAGCAGAAACCACGGAAGAATGCTGTTTTGCTTACTTCCTCATGCTTAGCTAGCTCTCATACAGCCCTGGACCACCTGGCCATGGAATAGCGCTGATTGCAATGAGCTGGGCCATCCCACATCAATTAAAAATTGATACAATTGTCCAGAATGGTCCACAGGATAACCAGATGTGCATAACCCCTCGTAAGTGACTCTAGGCTGTGCAAAGCTGACATTCAAAGTTAACTTGAACAAAGCCATTTTTGTACTTCATTTTTTTTTATCAATATGGCTTGTTACATTAGATTTTTGCATTCCTAAGACAAATTTCCTTTGATCATGATATATAACCTTTTCTGTTTGTTGATGGATTTAGTTTGCTACTACTTAGAGATTTTTGAGTCTGTTCATGAGACACTTATCTTGACTTTTTCAGAGGTGCTATCTTGTTTAGATTTTGAGTAATGCTAGCTTCATTAAATAGCCATTTTCATAAGTGTATGTTCCTTTTTATTCAGGCTAAAATGATTCTGATTTCTTTGTGATATCTTCTTTGACTCATTAAAAGTGTGCTGTTTAATTTCCAAATATCTGGATAGTCCCTCAATTATTTCATCACTGATTCCTAATTTAATTGGGTTGTGGTCAGCAAATATACTGACATAATATAAATTCTTTTTCAAAGTTTTATTTTTATGCGTTTGAGTGTTTACATGTATATATGCGTACTATGTGTGTGCCTGTTGCCTGTAAAAGTCAGAAGAGGGCACCAGTCTCCCCGAAACTGTAGTAGATTATTGTTTGTCACCATGTGAGTACTGGGAATTGAACACAGGTCCTCCGCAAGAGCAGAAAATGCTTTTAACTGCTGAGCCATGTCTCTCCCCACCCCATGTCAATTTTTGAAAGATTATCATGAAGCAACGTAGTAATCTTGTAATCTCTGCACTCAGGAGCTGAGAGTTCAAGGACAAACTGGTCTATGCAGGGAGTTCCAACCAGCCTTGGCTATGGAGTAAAACCCTGCTCCAAACAAACAAACTAAAATATACTGCATTTTGTTTACACTGGGCAGAGTATTTGCTGTTGCGCCGTTGCTCCGATCTGGCTGGGAGAGCTGGTAATCTTACTGATGACTGAGTTCCAGTATTTTTGAGTTATCTCTTTCTCTCTCTTCTTTAGCTTTGTGAAGTTTTGCTTCATTTACTTAACTTTTTCTACTTTTACAAGTCTAAGGTTAGAAATATATAAATGGTTTGGCCCACAGGAGAAGGCTGAACTGCCGACAACTCAGTGTGGCATTCCACTGCACCAGAGGAAGGAACACTGTGACAACTTGGACACCACCCACAATACAGCGCTGAGAGAAAGAAGGTGCACAGTCATGGTCTCATTATGAGCAGCTCAGAGCCAAAGCTGCAGTGCTCGGGAAGACAGAGCTAGGGAAATGATTAAGGGATGAGCCTCTCTCCCAAGTCAGGGTGCTACTTAATTCTAGGACAGGGCATACTGGGATTTTTAGGCAATGCTCAAATTCTTGATCTGAACAGTAATCACATGGATCACCTTATAACTATCCCTTTAAAGTATATACACGCATGTATTCCTATATTTTATAATTATCTGTACACGTGATTTCTTTCTTAATTTAAATAATATGAGGAATGGGGATGTAGCTTAACCTGTAAATAGCTCCTGTACAAACACGAATACCTGAGCTCGATCTCCAGAAACCACTTGAGAAAATATATGGGATTTATGGTGGTGTGAGCTTGTAATCCCAGGCGGGTAAAGACAGAGGCTTCTATGGGATCGCTGACCAGCCAGCCTAGCCTATTTGGTGAATTATAGGCCAGTGAAAGACACTGTCAAGGTGAACAGTGCCAGAGGAATGGCACTCAAGGTTTGACCTCTGGCCTCCACACACACATACACACACCTCTTCTCAATAGTAAGAAAAGAGAGGGTGTTACTGTAGATGATTCTTCAACTGTCTTTTAAAATACATCACTAGAACAAGCTACCACTGTGGGACTTAATAAACAGAAAGCTGGATATAAAATAGAGCCCTTCCAATAGCATCCTAAAGTTAGTGAACAACTACATAAGCTGAAGGCAAGTATAAGGCAACTTATCTGAGGCCAAAGAAAAATGACTCCAGGTGCTTTTTATGTTTTGGGAGCTGGAGAGATGGCTCGGTGGTTAAGAGCATTGGTTACTTTTCCTGATGACCCAGGTTTTATTTCCAGCACCCACATGACAGCTCACAACTATCTTTATTTAACTCCAGTTCCAGGGTCCAGACACCCTCTTCTGGCCTCCCTTGGGACCAGACACACATGCGGTGTACAGACACACACGCAGGCAAAACAACCACATATATACAGTTAAAACAACAACTGTTTTGGGGTTGGCAAGGTGGCCAGTGGTAAAGCCATTTGTTGATGAATCCTGACAACCAGAGTGTACAATCCCCAGTACCCACAGTTGGACGGAGAGAATCAACTAATGAAAGCTGTCCTCTGATTTCCACACATGTATGCCCTGCCAAGCTCAGGCCACCCCCAACAACAAATAATAAAACTTTCATATTTTCAATGTGATAGGGTCATTTCCATTTCAAAGTATATCTAAGTAACCTTTTTTATGAACAAAGGTCACTTCTAGATAGAAAGTAAGCTATCATGTTCATGATCAGAGTTATATAGGGGGTACCCAGGACTATATAGGGAGTACTCAGGACTAAGGTTATATAGGGGGTACCCAGAACCAGAGTTATATGGGGGGTCCCCAGGACCAGGGTTATATAGGGGGCACCCAAGACCGGGGTTATATAGGGAGTACTCAGGGCTAGGGTTATATAAGGGGTCCCTAGGACTATGGTTATATTGGGGGCCCCCAGGGCCAGGGTTATATTGGGGGTATCCTTCAAGTAGAGCATGACAGTCTGTACAGTCCAGAAAAGGATCAAGGATTAATAAATCCTCTGAAATATTTACCCAAACTCACATTTTGAAGTGAGACTGGGTGAAAGATCCTAAAAGGCCAGGCATGGTGACACATGCCTTTAATTCCAGCACTCAGAGGCAGAGGCAGGCAGGATCTCTGCAAGCTCCAAGTCAGACTGCTTTATATTGCAAGTTCTAGGACAGCTAGGACTACATTACAGAGAAACTTCGTCTAAGCAAAATAAAACCAAACCATTGCCTTTTCAGTTGTAAAACCCTTTTCGATTTACCTTGGTTGGGTGGGAGAGATGCACACGTGGATCAGAAAGCACCTTATAGGACTTAGTTCTCTCCCTTACAAGTAAGAGAGAGAGAGAGAGAGAGAGAGAGAGAGAGAGAGAGTCTGTGTATGTATTTATGTATACAGAGGCCATAGGAGGATGACAGGTGTCCTGTTCTGTCCCTCTCTGCCCTGTTCCCTTCAGACAGACAACTCTCTCAGAGTTTGGTTGGTGGCCAGCAAGCCTAGCAATCCTGCTCTCTTCCTATCTGCACAGCTGTGGGCATACAGGCATGTATATGCAAACGTGCTCAGCTTTTTCCATGGATTCTGGGGATCTGAATGCAGGTCCTCACACTGTGTTGCAAGTGCTCTTTACCCACTGAGTCACCCCCTCCCACACAGTACCTTATACTTGGAAAGGGTTTTCCTTGGTCTAGAACTTACTAAGTAGGGTAGGGTAGGCTGGCAAACCCTAGGGACACTCCTGTCTGTTTTCTTAGCACTGGGATTATGAACATCTATTACCATGCTTGGTTTCTTACGTGGATTCTAAGGACTGAACTCACACAAGCAGCAAGCATTTCCTTGCCTGAGCTATGCCCACCCATTTGCTTCTTTCTGAGTGTGAAGGAATGATGTAACATCTTACACATGTGGTGTATGTGCATGTAACCAGATGTGGTTGCTGGGAACTGAACTTGAGTCTTCTGCAAGAGCAGCACCAGGCCATAGAGTGGAGCCCAAGAATCTGCATTTTCAACATGTTCTTGGAGGATGGTGATGCCCCCCCCCGCCCACTCTAAGGGCCATAATTCGAAACTACTCACTTAATGCATAAAATTTTTTAAAACTCTAAGACATTAAATAGCAGTTGATCATTAAATCAATTTAGTAGGCTTGGACAGCAATTCAAAAAGATATAGGATCATGAACCTATCATTTTCAGTGAGTACTGTTTTATACAAATTTGTTTCAGTTGTATGAAAATGTGTATACTACTAAACATGGTGCAAACGTGTGTGTGTGTGTGTTTAACTGGAAATGTCAGTTAAAAAAGTTTGAAAGGTAGCTGGGCAGTGGTGGAGCACGCCCTCAATTACAGCACTTGGGAGGCAGAGGCAGGTGGATCTCTGTGAGTTTGAGGCCAGCCTGGTCTACAGAGTGAGTTCCAGGTAAGTCGGGGCTACACAGAGAAACTCTGTCTCAAAACCAAAAAGTCTGAAAGGCACTAGTTTAATGACTTTATTGTATCAGCGACACATTTGACTTGGCCGGGGAATTGAGCCCAGGTGGACACTAAGCTAAACGTGCCTTGGACTGTCTCTCCCTCACAGATTCCATTTGCCTAGATCTCTGCTTTCACCTCGGCCTCTGGAAACTTCACCTTCCTTCAAGGTAGCCAAGGTGAAGGCTAGGTCTCTCCTTCCATAACCTGCCCTCTCTACCTGACAGACAGGGTGAACCCTTCTTCTCCTGAGGGCTGGGTGATGTTGATGTGCCTTTGTTCTCTCAAAGATGCCCAGCAATACTGTGCTCAAGTGGGGTAAAATAATTGCTCAGGTAGAATAAACAGTCAAAGCCACAATTAAGTCACAATGTGCTATTTGTACGTTACGGGAATCAGTTATCTGACAGAAGTGACATTTAGGGAAGAGAAGGAGGAGTTTCCCAATAGGAGAAAGGGGAAATTTTAAAATTTCATATTAAAAATCTATAAGATATGTTCCATAAGCACACCATGTATATATGCAGGCAAAACACACATAACATAAAATGAATAAATCTAACAAAAAATCCTCCAGACAAATCAATCTAACACTTTTGTGTAACTCCTTAGGCAATTAATGACAACCGTGAAAATATTCTAAAAATTCTATTTAAAAAATGAAGGTTTTAAAACTCACTTATGGGCTGGGGAGGCAGCTCAGTGGGTAAAGAGCTTGCTGTACAAGCTGGATGGACTGAGCTCAGTCTTCAGACCCAGGAGAGGGTTGGACACAATAGTGCAAGTGTTTAATCCTTCTGGCAGTGGGAGGCAGAGATGAGAAAATCATCAGTTCAGGGCCAGCTCACTTGGTGTGCATATCAGCGAATAAGGTAACGTGTCTCAAACAAGGAAGAAGGTGAGCGAGGACTGACACCCGAAGCAGGCCTCTGGCTTCCACACATGCACCGTGGCACACTCACGCCCACACCCACATATACAGACTAAACACCCCCCCCCCATGCAAAATATTTCATTTAGTGTGTGCTGGCTGTTACTTTTAATTATTATGATTTATCAAGTTATTCCACAATTACCTATCTGCACTAAAAGAAAAGTTGTCTTTTTATTACATTTTCCGTGAAAGCAGGACCTGGTCTTCAAATGCTATGCATGGTAACTGACATTCCTAACCCTCCCAAGACACAGATGATGAACTGAACCCACGGAAAGGGGGAACCAGGAACTTTATGCTCTCACGTATGAGGTGGTGTAGCAGCGAGCACACACGGGACTGGATGACTTCTGCTCCATTCCCATGCCATTCAAAGTGCTCTTAGTGGGCAAAATGGGAGCGAGGACCTGTTGTGCTACGGGTGAAGCAAGAGTTTTGTGCCAGAGCTACGAAGGCATCTTGTGAAGGACATGCTAACTCTACTCCTACCAACCCCAGATGAGAAGCAAACAAAAGGATTTTAGAGCTTGTTCTTTATTCTCTTGTCTAAGCACGAAAGTCTGGAAAACATGATGACCTAGTGTTGCCTTTCCCAGACTTCAGGGAACACCAGTAAAAAGAGAATGTTTACATTGATATTAATACTATTTACTTTGACCAGCCCAGTTGTTTAACTGTATAGACAAATTTAGCCAATGAGTATACATTCCCACACAGACTATTATGCAAATATTTTAGAAGACTATGTCAAATAATATTTGATTGAAAACTATTCTATTTGGTTGAATGTCAATTACTGTGCCACGGACTTCTAGATCTTAATGTTTACTTGTCCAAAATTGGAAGGGTAATTCTACAAATTGAGTTTTCATTCTTCAATGAAGGAAATTTCAAAACTCATCTACTCAGCTGATGAATAAATTCATGAATTCTATGATCTTCCTAAGTCAAGGTAGTCAAAAAGCTGCAATGTAATGCTTTAATACAGATGGTAAATCACTATATAGACACTAATCCACACTTTTCCATATTAAAAATGCATCTTATTAAAATAGTATTTCCAATTTGAAATCCATTCCTACAAGTTGAGCACATATATAAAGCTATTATTATATGCCAATGTTGCTTTAATATATATAAGTGAACTGCCCTGAATGAACCTGATCACATGCACATGGCACACCAACACTACTGAACACAGAATTTTTTCAATCAACTTCAGATACTGTAGCATCCTGTGAATTAAATTCTCAAGGTTTTATGTGATTTAATTTAATATAAACATTTGACTTGCCCTAAAATGATTAAAATAATTGAGGCAAGGCTTGGTTTTAAGACTAAACAGTCTTTTTGATTCCCCCGAGTAACATCTGTGGTAATGACCGGTTCCCATTTAGATCAACAGAGCATGACCCACTACTTGTGAGTAAATGTAACTTCAGCTTCTCTTCTGTACGGGTGATGGACTGTTTTGTTTTCTGTTTTTAAACTGAACCATCCATCTTCCAACCTCTGTAACCACTGACTGCGGTGGCAAGCTGAGCCCAGGGATAAATATCCATGTTCCAGAACAAAACTACCTGTCTGACTTAAAGGATTTACCAGTGCCCTTGGCCTTAATAGTGTATTACTCTAAGCAAGGGTTAATGTCTCTGGGATCCCCACAAACCAACTAATTTCCCTGTTGGCTAAAACATGAAGAAGGCTGCATTTCCCTGTATATGTGACTGTCTCAAAGAACCATTTCTTCTTGAGTACAGTATAATAAAAAGACAATATGTCTACATTCAAGTGTGTGCCTTGCACACTGTAATTCAATTTGCTCTAAGGTCACTATTATAGGTCAACCTTCACTATTTTCTATGGCCCATGGAAAGGTTCTTGGGCAAAGAGTGTTTATTAAAGGAGCTAGAAGATAAATCAGGCATTGCAGCATGGGCCAAGGACACTGGGAGTGAGGGTGAAGTGAAAGAAAGAGTCCAGCCATACCAGAAAGAGACAGCTACACAAGAGGGAAGGGACCTGGGAACCACAGCAGAGACAGAGCACTAGCTATTGATGGAAGAGAGGGAGGAGGGAAAGGAAGGTGCAGAATGTGCTGGCAAAAGGTGGTCCAGCCCCCTGTCAGGTCTGCAGCATTGTACAGAGTAAAGAAGTACTCAGAATAAGGTGGGGTATGTCACAGGACAGGAGTCCACTGGCCAAAGATAGAAAAATCTGGGCAAAAATAAACAAATGTCAGCACTGAACTATAACCTACAGAGTGAACTATGAAGTCTTCTCTTGAGAAACACCACAATGGTAAGGTCCTCATGGTGTCAGCCAGACCTACTGATGGATGGTAAAATCAGTGGCCACATTCTAAGACGAAACTAGGTACCAGTAAAGATGTCGAGCGTTACTCCCAAGATATTTACCATTTACAAAGGAACAAATGGTCACGTTTCACTGGAGAAGCCTGGAGATGCCAAACAACACCTCTAGAAAAGAGACCTGCAGACACCACACACCTGACCGTGCTGCATGAGGGCAGTATGCTTCTGGGGCCAAATACGAACAGCATCAATAGAACCACGAGATTCTACTGAAAATCAGAAAAACCCAAATACAACAGAAGTGACCACGACCCATCAGAAATGTTATGAGCAGAAAAGAGGAGGAGCCGGAGAAGCAGCAGTTACCAGTGTGGCTCTGCAGAGCAGGCTGGGGAGGCAAAGGTCACTCTTCTGTCATCACTGCTTTCTCACAGGCTTTGTTTACAGTTTCAGCTTTCCCACAACCGTAAGCTCTGTGCGAGCAGGGCTCGTTTGTTTTGTCCTCTGCTGTATCTGCTGTGTCTAGGACAGTGTCAGAACAGAGAGAGGCAGTTGCAGACATTATAATTTCAGAAGATGGTAGAAAAAAAATTGTAAAGCATGCCTGAAGGCACAGCATTTTTGACTCCTCGACCCCAAGATGTTAAGAGGCCCATGTCCCCCACAGAGTACAAAACGTGGGCTGTTCACCCCTCCGCTCGCTTCATGGACTGAGCTAGGCAGCAGGGGCTGCAGAGGAGCGACACTGCCTGCTCGCAGTCGACCTACTGGTGGAGTGGAAGCCATTAAACATCCAAAGACAGGGCAGAGGAGGACAGACGCAGGAATAGAGTGCTCTGGGAATTTTAAGGAGAGAGACATGTGGATGGAAGAATAGAAACAAAGTCTTCATAAATCCTCTGAAATTCAGCTGGGCCTTAAAGAGACGTGGGTAAGTGAAAGGCCAAGGTAAAAGAGAACGACACATCTGGATGACAGAGGGGACAAGATGAGTGAGCTGCAGGAGCAAATCCACAAAGGCAGGCGAGAAGGACACAGATGCAGAGTTGCTAGGAGTCAGGGTGCGGGGGCAGGGTGGTGAGGGATGGGTTGGTGAGGGCCACTTGGAGATGAGGGGACTGCGAGCTGTCTAGAACCCCAGAGTAAGAACTTCTGACTATCTGCTGGTAATAGGGTACTGTTCTGTAAAACTCAGCATGGATGCAAAAAAGACAAATTCTGAACTCTAAGAGTTACGAGAAATCTATAGTACAATTCTGTGCAGCCTTCCATCATAAGACTTTGTGTGTGGTTGTATGTATATGTGTCTGTGTACGTGGAGTGTTGCAAGCATATGTGCTTGTGTGTATACACACGTGTGTGGAGGGCAGAGGTATCAGGTGTCTTCCTTAATTGTTCTCCACTTATTATTATTATTGTGTACACGCGCACACACACGTGTATTGTTGGCATTAGGAATCTTGTCCCTCTGCTCTCCATTTTATTTATGAACCCAGAGCTCACAGACACAGCTAGACTCTAGCTAGCTTGTTCTAGGATGCTGGATTGACACCTTGTGAATGCTGTAACCACAGGTAGCTACCATGCCCACCCAGCATCACTCTTGGAGACTGGAACTCCTATCCTCACATTTGGACAGCAAGTGTTTCGTCCAGTGAGCCATCTCCCCAGCCCCTCCATTTTCTTTTTGAGACAGTGTCTCGTGTTGAATCTGGTGTAGCAGGCTTTCTTTTGGGCCACCAGTCAGCTCCCAAATAATGACACAAAGACTTATTAGTAATGAATACTTATTTCTTTTTTAAAGACTTATTTATTTATTGTTTATACAGTATTCTGCCCACATTCATGTTTGCAGGCCAGAAGAGGGCACCAGGTCTCATTACAGATGGTTGTGAGCCACCATGTGGTTGCTGGGAATTGAACTCAGGACCTTTAGATGAGTAGGCGGTGCTCTTAACCACTGAGCCATCTCTCCAGCCCTAATGCTTGTTTCTTATTAGCTCTTATAACTTAATTTAACCTGTTTCTCTTCATCTATGCTTTGCCTCGGGCCTTTTTATCTTTCTTTCATTTTATATGTCCTACTACACGTCTGTCTGTCTGTCAGTTGCCTGGCTGGTTGGTCCTGGGCGTCTCCCTCTCTTTCTTTCTTGTTCTCTCCTGTTTTCCCTCAAGCCTAGATTCACCCTCCTACTTACTCTCTCTGCCCACCAGCCCTGCCTATCCCTCTATTGCTTTGTTATTGGCTGTTCATCTTTTTATTAGACTAATCAGGAGACTTAGGCAGGCAAGGCAACACATCTTTACATTGTTAAACAAACGCAGCATAAACAAATTTAACACATCTTTGTTTAAAGTAATATTCCACAACATCCTAGAGTTCATCAAGACTAGCTAAGAATGGGTTGCAGGGACCCACCTGTGTCTACCGTCCCAGCACTGGGGCTGCAAACGTGTGCGTCTGAGCCCAGATTTTCACACAGGTGCTTATAGATCTTCATGCTTGTGGAGCAAGTAGTTTACCAATGGAGCAATCCTTCAAGCTCCTATAGGACTTCTTTTAACCTACCTCTCCCATGCCCTCGGGTCACATGATATTCTGACATTTGCTCCCTGGCTTTGCTGCAGGTATCTCATTAAGTGGTCAAGAAGACACACACTGATTGCTTCAAAATCTTAGTAGTGAAAAGGCACCTTCTTAAAGAGAACAACTTCCACCCAAAGGTGAAATTCCCAATTCTTCTACGATAGATTCTTTGTAGTAGCTGGACACTGTATCTCCTGGGGTCCTCTCTTCCTCAGGTTCTAACACCCCCCTCCTCATCTCACGTGATAGACTGCAACCTCATCTGATTCTATGGCTCACACTTGGGTTTACTAACATGTTAGCTAACTGTGATCTCAGACTAACCCTAACATACAAGTGCTCTTCATCACAACACAGGCTAGTACAGTGAAAATAATGCCTGGAGAAAGGCTGCTTTGGAGATGTGTTGTTGGGCCTAGCTCCACACCTCAACATTACTCAATGTCTAGAGGTCCTAGCCGCTTTGCCTAGAAATCTGGGTGTCAATAGAACCAGTTCATTGCTATACAATGCTTAGAAAAATATCTTATAGCATTACTATTTATTGTAGAATTTAAGTTCTAAACTTTACTGACAAGTTTGCCAGAACTCTGAGAAACAGTGTCAAAAGATTAAAAAGGCTGGCACAGTATGGAAGAAATCATTATAGAGACTATTAGAAAAACTAGAAAGAGATCTAGTGTGCCAGTCAGTTTTATGTCAACTCCACAAGCCAGAGTCAATGGGGAAGAGGGACTCTTAGTTGAGAAAATGTCTCCATAGGACTAGCCTATGGGTAAGCTGTGGTGTGTGTCTTGACTGATGATTGATATAGGAGGACCCAGTTCCCTGTGGGGTACCACTCCTAGGCTGGTGGTCCTGGGTTCATCCTGGCTTCTATAAGAAAGCTAAGCAAGAGATGAGGAGCAGGCCAATAAGCAGCACTCTTCCATGGTCTCTGCATTAGCTCTGGCGTCCAGGTTTCTGCCCTGCTTGAGTTCCTGCTCCGACTTCCTTAGAAAATGGAATAAACCCTTTCTTCCTTTTGGTAATGGCATTTTATCACAGCAACAGAGACCCTAACCAAGACTTCCAGCAATCCTAGTATTGGATATATATCTAAAGCAGTCACCCCCCACTTTCCTGCCTGCCTCATTCTTCACAACAGCCATGAAGTGGAATCAACCCAGGGGGTGTGGGTGAGTGGATGGATAAGGAAATGTGGTACACACACAACGGAATAGTACTCGACTCTAAACAACAACATGGATGGGAGGTGGAAATAAGCCAGGCACACTTACTTATATGAGGAAGAACAACGCTGATCTATCTGAGACAAGAAGAGTGTAGAAGAGTGGTTACTGGAGAAATCAAGGGTGTGTGGGAGGAGGATAGTTTATGGAAATATGGGGTGAACAACTTTTAGCACAGTAGAACTACTATGGTTGGCACTAATCAAGTGACTATTTCATAGCAGCTTAAAGCGAGTTTATGAATGTTCCCAGAACAAATAGCAAATGTCTGAGGTTGATGGATATGCTACTACCCTGATCTGACCACACACACAAACACTTGTATTAAAATGTAAATATGTACATTTATTGCATCAAATAAAAAATACAGTAAAAAAATCAAATAAAAGGGCTAGTACCCTCTTTGCTATTCATTTACTTATCTTGGGCTTCAATTTTGTTTAAAGGACATATTCAGCCAACTCAATGAGAGAGACAGAAGCAAAGCCATGCTGAGAATGGGAGGGTGTGTAAGTAGGTAATCTTGTCTGTCCTTTCTAGACTGAAGACCTTAGATTGTTCCTTGCTTCTCTGGATTCATGTCATTCCCAGCATAGTCTGCTGCTGCCTGAGCAGGTTTAGACTGCTCCTTCTGCCTCTTACACATAGGCCACAGCATGGCTTGCTGCTTCCCATGGAGCATCACCAGCATCGTTAGACCCTGTGCTGCACTGCCTGTGGTCACTAAACCCTCTCTCCCCTTCATGCTATCTAGCAGGGCAATGGCTGAGAGCCTGGTGTGGCATTGCCAGCAGAGCTCTGCAGGGCTTTGGCCATAGGCTATGGCATTTAAGGTGGTGCATGCATACCCTAAGGACACAGGAAACCCAGGCCTGTGGACTTCAGCTGAGCCTTGCCAGCTTCTCTGGACACCCACTTAGATGCACCATCACACTGGTGATGATGTCCTTGCAGCAGAGTCCGTGGTTTCCCTCCACTGTGCTCCCTCAGGCATTTCTGGGATTTTGAGTTCTTCACATTAGATCATTATCTACTGAAACCAGGGGTTTTATTTCTCTGGTAGGTTTGGTTGGGTAAACAGAAGCTGCTCATACCAATCAAGCACACAGGACTTCCTGAGAGCCATAGAACAGGGAAGTTGTGACATGATAGTCACTATCATTAAAGAGCTCCAGAGCCTTTTGTGAGCTCCTGCAAACTTCAGCATCTCTCGGGGCCTTGACAAGCTCAGGCTCTACAGTCTGGATACAGAATGTTCTCCAAAGGCCCAGGAATGAAGGACTTATTCATGGATCAGCAGAGCATTTGGTGGACATGTTGAGAGGGACTGGGTAGGTTTGTGGGTTACTGGGGAACACAGTAGCCCCAGTTCTTTCCTCTTCTGTTCCCAGGCTCTGAACTCAGTGTGAAATTTTGTTTTGTCATGAGCTCCTATGGTGACATGCCGCCTCATGACTGACACAGAGCAGTCCGGCCACTGATCCACAGGAGGAAACTAACACAACTAATCTCCCTTCGTCAGGAGACTCCTTCAGGCATCACAGTACAGTAATGAAACATTGAACAACACAGCTGGTGGAGGCCGGGGCTGTCGCTCAAGAGAAGCCTCTCCAAAGCTCCAGCAACTGTGGCATCATGGGAAGAAGAGCATTCTGGGAAATACACAACCTTGGCTTTCCTCTGTAGCCTACAGAAGATCAGAGAGGAGGCTAGGGGTGCAGATCTGGAAATGCCCTTCTATTTGCTTACATGAAACCATTAGCTACTGGGTGGGCAACAGTTTTGTTTAATTTCCACCCTCTTGAGAAACATTCTTCCTTGTTCAGTAAAATGTCTTGCTTCTAGCCTACAGATCTTACTAAGTTCTCTGTTACCATAAACTAAAAAGTGAATTGTCTTATAGTTTCTTGTATTTTTCTGAGAGAAAACTGACCCTACAAATGTAAGTTTTAGTGCTGGTGAGGTAACTCGGAGGCACAAGCCACCACACTGGGCTCTAGGCAGTGGTTCTCAACCTGTGGGTCATGACCTCTTTGGGGGTCAAATGACCCTTTTGTAAGGGTTATATAAGACCATTGGAAAACACAGATATTTACATCACAATTCATAATTGCAGTAAAATTACAGTTATGAATAGTAACAAAAATAATTTTATAGTTAGGGGGACACCACAACATGAGGAACTGGATTGAAGGGTCACAGCATTAGGAAGCTGAGAACCACTGCTCTAAGGGAACAGTTCTGAGGCGTGGACTTTCACCTATGAGTTCACTTCAAGAGTGCTTCTGCCACACAAACAATTTTCTTAAAATGCATTATTTTCCCCATTTCCACGAAGTACTTCTTTCCACCTCTGTATAAAGGCATGTAGTAAACAAGGTATGGACTGCAAGCAAGGGCTTTGGAGCTGGATTGCCGGGACCTGCATCAGCTCAACCACTCTCTAGTTTTACTACTCCGGGTAAAGCATCTTTCCACGCTGGTCTCTGCACCTGGCGACTTCAGTTGCTGACACTAGTTACTTGAGAAAGGTGTTGAATGAGGTAATACACTCAGATGTTGAGGCCCCAGAATGACATGGGGAGGCACTCACAAGCACCAGGCCCCACAGAAATTGGCATCTTCACCACCTCCACCTTCCCATTAGCTTTGGCGATGTTTGTATGATTCAGTTTGTTTGACTGGGTTAAAAGTACACTTGTTAACTATATGCATTGCTCATGGGGTGCGTGGAGTTACTCCTGGGGTACTCAGTGATGTGAAGGTATATTCGGCTGTTCTCTTCTGAACTGCAGCTATGGTATCAAGGCAGAGCACAGCAAATATTTAGTCTCTCTGAATTTATGAACACTGGGTAAGCGGTATGATTCAGAGTAATGCCTGCTAGATGCTGCTATGTGCATCAAATGATCAACAGGAAACTCTTTAAACAGCTTACCTTTAGTCTGTCTTTGGGCAGCGCCACGACCCCTTGTTTAATGATTTCCAAGACTCTTTCCACTGACAGCTCAGCTCCAGCTTGTAGCAGCCTTGAGCTAAAGAAGGAGATCACCTATAATGGAAGAACCATTAAAGAAAGACTTATTTATTGTGTGTGTCTAATCTGCATGTATGTATGTGCACTTATGTATGCCTGGTATCCACAGAGGTCAGAGTAGGGTATTAGATACCCAGGAACTAGAGTTACAGATGGCTGTAAACCAGCATGTGGGTGCTGGGAACTGAACCCAGGCCCTCTGCAAGGGAAGTCAGTGCTCTTAACCTCTGAGTCATCTTTCCAGCCCTAAAGTCACTAATTATCAATCATTTTTTATAGTCCTCCTGCTCAACATCCCAAGTAGCTGGGATTACAGGTGTCAAAAGGCACATGTTTAACCAAGCAGGGATTACAGGTGTGTGACACGAAGTGTTCTCAATGAGGCCCTTTGTACCCGGAAATCAGCGCTTCCTACTTCTACTTTAAAGGGACCAGATTCTGTTTATCTGACCTCGTAGCATAGACCTCTCTTTATAGGGTTTGATGGCCAAGAAGTCTTAACAGGAAAAGAATCTTAGGCTAATGGCTGAAATGATACTTGGGGATTAGCTATGATTTTAGTTCATCTGCAGCACTCTTTTTTCCTCCCCCACCCCCCAGGTTTTCAAGACAGGGTTTCTTTGTGTAGCCTGGCTGTGTTGGAACTTGTTTTGTAGACCAGGCTGGTCTTGAACTCACAGAGATCCATGTACCTCTGCCTCCTGAGTGCTGGGATTAAAGGCGTGCGCCACCACTGCCCAGCCATCTGTAGCATGCTTATTCCGGATAAAGAGGGATAATCAGCAGCAAGCCACCATCATGTTTATTTGATGTCACCAAGAGTCTGAACTATGCAGTAAAATGCTAACATAGCCCCATTCCAGGTCACCTGACATTTGTAATTGAAAAGTGGGGTAGGGGTCTCATACTGGGTGTAGCTTGCCTTGGAAGTTTGAGGAGCAGAGTTCAGTTCCTAGAACCCACATAAAAAATCCAGATGCAGAGGTCCGTGCCTATGACCCTAACACTGGGGAAGCAGAGCAGGAGGGTTCCTGGGGCTGGTGAGACAGCCAGTCGATCCTACTTGGTGAGTTACAGGTCACTGAGACTCTGCCTCAGAAAAGAAAAAGGAAAAAAGGAAGGTGCTGCGCCTGAGGAATGACCCCTGAGCTCCACATTCGTGCGGACACACACACTTACACCCGCACAGAAACATAAACACATACCAAAATAAAGCCCAAAGAAAATGAAAGAGGAGCAGGGAATGCAGTTTAGTATTAGAATGCTCGCTAGCTTGTGTGAAGCCTGGGTTCAATCTTGAGTTCTGCAGAACCCATGCCAACCAACCAGTCCAACAAACCACAAAGAATGCCATCACCATTTCCCAGAAATTATTACTAAAGGCAGAATGTTACAGATCAGGAAGACTGCTGACCCTTTCACTCAAAAGGGGAACAGCAGTTATAGCCAGACATGCAAAAATAGAAAATTCATTTCTAAAGGTTGAACACTGCACTGATGAGACAGCTCAGCAGGTAGAGGCACTGCCACCAAGTCAGAAAACCTGAATTGGATCTCTGAGAACCAATGGTGGAAGGAAGGAAGGTTTTTGTTTCATTATTCATATTAACCAGAGTTCCCCCTTCCTCCCACTCTCTTCTACCTCCCCTCATCCCTCCCCCATCCACTCCTCAGAAAGGGCAAGGCTTCCCATGGGGAGTTAACAAAGTCTCACATATCAAGTTGAAGCAGGACCGAGCCCCTCCCCGTTGTATTGAGGCTGAGTAAGGTATCCTCCACAGGGAATGGGCTCCAAAAAGCCAGTTCATGTACTAGGGATAAATTCTGGTCCCGATGCCAGTGGCCCCACACACTGCCCAAGCCATGGAACTGTCACCAACATTCAGAAGGCCCTTCATAGTTCCTATGAGGGTTCCCTGTCAGTCCAGAGTTAGTGAGCTCCCACTAGCTTGGGTCAACTGTCTCTGTGGGTACTGTGGGACAATGGTCTGTATCCTGTCACCTGTATTTTAAATAAACGCTGATTGGCCAGTAGCCAGGCAGGAAGTAGAGGCGGGGCGACAAGGCAGGAAGTAGAGGTGGGGCAACGAGAATTCTGGGAAGAGGGAAGTTTCAATCTGCAGTTGTCACCCAGACACAGAGGAAGCCAGACACAGAGGAAGCAAGATTGACTGCCTTGCCAAAAAGGTACTAAGCCACGTGGCTAACACAGACAAGTATTATGGGCTAATATAAGCTATAAAAGTTATTAAGAAGCCTGAGCTACTAGGCCAATCAGTTTATAATTAATGTAGGCCTCTATGTGATTTCTTTGGGACTTAACGACTGCAAAACTGGGAGGGAAAGAAAACCTCGATCAACAGAATGGTGCCCAATGTGGGGCTGACCAAATCCAATTAAAAGCCTGAGAGAGCTTGGGAAGTTATTCTAGACAGAAAAATAGAGTTAAACACAGGTTATTGATAGCAGCATTTGTTCAGGTGGGCTCTGTTTTCCAGAGAGGCTTCTTGACACAGCTTTAGCTGCAAAAACTTTGCAGACTTTTTAAGAGGCTCTGCCACAAAACACTTAAATGGTGTTTATGAATAGCCTACAGCATGCTTCTTGGTGGTGGCACAGACCTTGAAATGCCATAGAGTTGTGGCAATAAACGTAGCTCTGGCCAGTACCTCCACCATGAAGCTAGATTTTCAGAAAGCTAAGGAATGGGATGGATCTAGCCATCAAAGCTACGGCATTAATCCTAGCCATATCGTTTAGCAAATTAAAGACTCATGTGGTCAGAAAAAGAGATATACAGTAAAGATAGATTCAAAGATGAAGAAAACCTCTAAATGGTTTACTGTATGTTTAAAAATATATGTAGGCTTGGGAGAAAAAAAAAAAGGATAAAATCCTTAAACGAAAAAAAAGAGTAGTTGGGTGTGGTGGTACACACCTTTAATCCCAATGCTTGGGAGGCAGAGGCAGACTGATCTCAGTGAGTTCAAGGACAACCTGGTCTACAGAGTGAATTCTAGGACAGCCAAAGGTGACACAGAGAAACCCTGTCTCAAAAAGCCAAAGATTAAAAATAAAAGAAATAGAGGTTAAAATAAAGACATGTTAAAGATGAAAAATACACAGAGAGTCTGGATATTGTATGTTATTGTGTTGTCTTTAAATTGTTTGATGACTGAGGAAGGAGCAAAAGCTGCTTAAAGACATTTGATTATAAATGCTGCTGGGTTAACCCAATATATATATATTTTAAAAATGCTTTGACTTTAACATTTAAGTCAAAAGATATGTTACTTTGGAGAAGAGGTTTTGCTTTTGTTTCCACAGGAAATGGTGGACTGTGCATTCATTCTGTGTTAAGAAAAAGTAGGTTTGACCAAGGAAGACCCCCCCCCCCGAGAAATCTCCAATAGGAGGAATGGCCCACATGTCTAAGTTCTACATCCAGAACAGTTTAAAGACTGCTGCCTGAGATGATCAAGCCTCACAGGATACTCCAGTCAAGACCTGATCATAACTCTAAATTTTCTTT